>PVKM010021190.1:0-22741 GCA_004027735.1 Carollia perspicillata
TTTTTTTTTAAGCACCAGAATATACTTAATTAATTTTAATGATCTTCTAGGTTCCAACATATGTTGGCAGTTTAGCAGATAGTTGTCATAGCCGTGGAGAGAGACAGAAATTAGAGATTGTAGTTTGATAGGAAAATTAAAGAAATAAGGGGGTTACTTTGAGGATCATTTATTTTTTTCTAATATTGGAAGTTAAATGATTGTTATTTGGGAAGCATTACCTGGAAAATAATATTTCTTTTTATAACAGTTCGTCGTCTTTTTTCGAGAGTAGATGTTTCAAAGGTAATGAAGCGTAGTCCACATTATGTTTCCAATGGTCCTTTCACTAGAGTCACGGAAGTTACGTCTGTCAGTTCCTAATCGTCTCCGCCAGCAGTTAAAGGAGGTGTATGGCTCAGGTTGAAATCCTGGGTCATTTCATCTCATGTTCTAAAATCCTGCCCTGGCTGGCGTAGCTCAGTGGATTGAGCACGGGCCTGCGAACCAAACAGTCGCGGTTCGATTCCCAGTCAGGGCACATGCCTGGGTTGCAGGCTAGTTCCCAGCGGGGGACGCACGAGAGGCAACCATACATTGATATTTCTCTCCCTCTCTCCTTCCCTTCCCCTCTAACGATAAATAAATAAAATCTTTAAAAAAATCCTTTCTGACAAAATGCACGTTGAAACTACTAAACCAAAAAATCTAACTGATTTGAGTTTTTCACATTTTTTAATACTTCTGCCATGTACCTTTTGTATCTAAGAATTGTTAAAAATAGAATGTGCAAAGTATGCTGAACAAAATAAAATAATTAACTGTTCTCATATTGATCATTTTTTCCCTTGGGAATAAGTGAGAGACTTGCTCAGACTTGCACACTCGGAGGAGTGCGGTCATGTGAGGTGACGGTTTACTTTGCTGTGAGGGTTAATGAACTGTTTGTTGTCTTTCTCAGGTCTCATCACGACGACATCAAGGAAACTAGATCGAGAGCAGCAAGATGAACACGTATTAGAAGTAAGCATGTCTCTGTTTTTAAGACTATAGTTATAAATATCGTGGGAAAGAGTAATCTTCTTGACCTTAACTGGTATTCATAGCTGTTAATAGTTTGTTACATCAGCTTCCTGTCATTAATAAAAGGGAAAATAAAATATTGTGAATATATTTTATGTCCCCTTTACATCCCTTTCTGTCCCCAGGATACAAGACCACACTGTCCTAAGTTCCATTATAATTGTTGTACTTCATACACGCACACATACACAGAGTGAACAAAACTGAAAACAGTCATTGAATTTTATTTTCAGTTACGTGAATGAATTTTTTATACCTTCGACATCTTTTCCTCAGTGTTATGCTTTTCAGGCATATGTATATGAATAGATCTCATTCAACTTTTGAAACTGTAGCTAACATGTTGCCACTTTTTTCTTTCGCTTTAACCAATTGGATTGTTTATGCAATTTAAGCTGAATTATATAAAACTTATGCTTTAAAAAAATTCTAAGATAAAAGTAGATTGAAAGTCAGACAGGCTTTTCTAAGATGTTCCCACGGGGTATTTAAAGTGCCTATGGTCTCTGGCAGGAGGAACTCCGCCTGCCTTTTGTTGCCTGCCCTTTCTGGTGGGCAGTAAATGCGCAGCAGGGACAGGGACCACCACCACGTGGAGGAGGAAGGTGGCATTTATAAACGTGCTGTTGCCCGCAGACCGGGGCGAGGAGAGAGAAGGCAGCCCTGGGAGAGGGAACCAAGCAGGACACACCTGTCACCGCTGTTCACGTTTCTCTGTTACGTGTTAGAGGCCAACGTTCCGGACCTGGAAAAGACCAAATGCTTTTTTTTAATTGCGAATTTTCTGGACAGCTCTTGCATTCTCTTCAGTATGTGTGATTGAAAAAATTCTAAATGGTGATTTTTTTTTAAAGTCCTCTCTTTGTATCTTACTGCTGTTCATAATCCTGCTGGCTTACTTTCATTTCATGCTCAGTCAAAATTTTCTCAGTTTTCAGTAAAACATTTCGTTTTATAGCTCTCTCTCTCTACACACTACATGGTCGTGTATGAATATCCTGCCTGGAAAAGGTGGTTTCACGGCCCCAGTTACAATTAGTAATTTCTCCATGTGTTGCCTCTGTTTAGTCATGGGGTGTATGGTTCTCTTGAATTCATTTTTTTGTGTGATAGAGCAGAGTTTTCCATTTTTATTCAGTCACTAGGGTGATCGACAGAGGGGCGGGCAAATCTGGTCCCTGAAGCAGCTAACCGGGTGTCAGGGCACCCAGAGCAGCAGGCCCGACGCTGGCACCCGGCCCCAGTTCCCCGCCCAGCCAGTCGTGTGCCTCGCGCTGGAGCCCCTGGTCTCACTGAATGTCAAGGCCGCATGGGAACAGGCCTAAGATGCTTCTGAGACTTTGAAGATACTGTTAAAGACAGTGCAGGGAAATAAGACTCTATAACAGTATGATTTCATACCGTGTGCATTTTCCTGTAATCCTTTTGTGTGGTGCAGGTATCGCAGGCCAGTGCTGGCTTTGGTCTGAGAGAAGGAAGTTCTTTCCAGTCACGTGTTCAAAACTGTGTTACTGGCTCTTGGTCGTTGAATCCAAGCTTAGGAACAAACAGTTTGATGGTGACTACTGTGAAGCATAGTACTCGGTTGTATTTCTCTTTAATTTTTTCTTTTTTCTCAAATATCATGTGAAAACTGATCAAAAGGAAATGTTTTGAGGCATCAAAATTACAATGGCAATTCTTATATTGTTTCACTTTGAGAATTTGGGATACTTTTTGACAAGTACCATCAGGATGCATTCACACTTTTATAAATAATAGGATCCACACCTACCTAGCTCCAAAAAGGAAGTAGTCCCGTGGGGAACTCCAGTCTACTTTAGTTTTGAGCATTTCGTTAATTAATGTTGGAGGATGTGGGTGAGGGGAGAACAACTATATTACTGAAGTCGTTACTTTTCATCGACACACTGCTGTAAACATGAACTTCTGATTTCAGGCTGAAATTGTTTCTTCTGTATCCAGAAGCACGCCCCAGTGCATCCTCGAGAATCCTTGATTCTTGTTCTTCAACTTACTGCATGAAAACTTTATTTAGAATAAAAATTATTTTATATTCCTGTTGCCAAAAATTTTATTTTATAAGTTGGTCTTAAATTTAAATGTTTATGTCCACCCTACTAAACATGGAAAACTTCTATGCGAAGAGCCAAACAAAATAAAATGATGATTACGAGTATTAAAAGGCGTGCTGTTTACCATATACATAAAGATTTTATGTATTTATTTATTTTTAGAGAGGGGGAAGGGAGGGAGGGAAGCACTGCGGCCTCTCTCACACTCACAACCAGGGACCTGGCCTGTGACCTTTAAATTCTCAGGCCGGCACTTGATCTGCTGAGCCACCCCAGCCAGGGCTATTCACCATATATTTTCAATTTATGATTTAGCTTCTTTTATTGATGAAGCTTTAAAAGGATAGTTTTTTAATGTACTCTGTAGAGATTTTAAGTATAAGGAGTGCGTATATTTTTAAGAGGACTCTAGATATTTAAAACAAAATCTTCGTGTATCACTCTTCTTTGGCTTAAAAATAGTAAGTTTTTGGTAGCTTGACGTTTTGGTGACGGTCACA
This sequence comes from Carollia perspicillata, assembly GCA_004027735.1. Classification (NCBI taxonomy): domain Eukaryota; kingdom Metazoa; phylum Chordata; class Mammalia; order Chiroptera; family Phyllostomidae; genus Carollia; species Carollia perspicillata. The sequence continues at coordinate 3,638 of PVKM010021190.1, forward strand.
TTATGGGAACGGTAGTGTACGCACGAGAGGTGGCCTGGTGAGGCGGGGTCAGGGCTCACAGCCAGTCCTTTCTTAGCTCTTGCCCCCTCCCCTCGTCCCTGTCTGAAAAAGGGGAGGTGGTCAGTGCCACAGAGCTGTGTGGACTGTGGATGTTTCTGCAGGTGCCGATTACTGTCAGAAAGGAGACACTGACTTTTCACAGTGTACTTTAAAAACATTTGTCGATCTGTGTTACCTTTAAAAAACAGGTCATCGTGACGGACAATGGGAGCCCCCCCAAATCGACCATTGCCAGAGTAATTGTGAAAGTTCTCGATGAAAATGACAACAAACCTCAGTTCCTGCAAAAGTTCTACAAAATCAGACTCCCAGAGCGGGACAGACCAGAACGCGAGCGAACCGCCAGGCGCGAGCCGATCTATCGGGTCGTCGCCACCGACAGAGACGCAGGGCCCAACGCCGAGATCGCCTACAGCATCGAGGAGGGCAACGAGCACGGCAGGTTCTTCATTGAGCCCAAAACGGGGCTGGTTTCCTCCAAGAAGTCTTCTGGGGCCGGAGAATATGACATTCTTTCCGTGAGTTGAGATCAAGTCTTTGAACTTGTTGTTTACATGGATTCTTCATCTCGTCTTGTGTCTCCTTTTCTCATAACTCCCTTCAGCAAACAGCCTCGGTGTCTGAGAGCCGACCCTGCGAAGCATGGGTTTGTTTTCCTCCTCTCGGCTGTTACTCCAGTTACTGTTAGTTGAGCGCGGCACGTAGAGGTTGCTCTATCCATCGAACGCATGGGATATGCAATACGGGTGTTTAGTCTTTGACATGGGTCCAGTTTAAGACCAAACCGATCCATGCTTCGGTTATGGGATGTTACTCCTACTAAGTTGCTGTTTTTACTCCCTCGGCCCCTGTTTTATAGATTAAGGCAGTTGATAACGGTCGCCCCCAGAAGTGGTCCACCACTCGACTCCACATTGAATGGATCTCCAAACCCAAACCGCCCCCGGAGCCCATCTCCTTCGAGGAATCGTTTTTCACCTTCACTGTAATGGAAAGCGATCCAGTCGCTCACATGATTGGCGTGATCTCTGTGGAGCCTCCCAGCACACCTCTTTGGTTTGACATCACCGGTAGGTGTCCCTCATGGTTGTCCCTCATGGTTGTCCCCTGTCCTCGTACAGGCTACGCCGAGGAGACCTTGTTTGTGCTTCTTGGTTTTTGTTCATGTCTCAGAATGTTCAGTTGGAAGTAAGACCAATCTGTTTTAATATGCAGTGTTTTGATTGCAAAATTGATCACCATATCCAACATGTATTAAACTTGTTTAAAATAGGTGCTCTGTGTGTACCACCTCAATATAAAAATAAGATTTTTTAAAGTACATCAAGGAGCTACGGAGAAATCTAAACATATTGGTCCCAAAATACAGCTGTTTAATTTTTCCTTCAATTTTTCCTTCTCAATATGTAACATATGGCACATTACTATTTTCAGTGAATGTGATTTAAATGTTTAAAATACACGTGCCTATGTGATTGTCACACATCAGTATTTTACAAGGAATAAGCTTAAAATTTTTAATTTCATAACTTAAAACCAATAGTGCCACCCATGACTTTTTAAGTTTTATTTGCCTCGTTTTCAGTAGAAAGCTGGGTTCACCAGATTAAGTTACCCTGTGATAAAAACCGTATGCCTAGGCCAGTGTTTTGGGTCACTCAATTTAGCTTAGACTTAGAATGTAGTATTCCAACATACCTAAAAACGTTCACATTAGACTTTGACACTTTAGGGATTTTTTTTAATTGTTTCTTCACGCTATTTTAATCGTAAGGGTGTTTAAAATCAAAAGCGTGCATTGTGACTCATCTCTAGTTAGAGCTTCATGTCCCTTTCCCGAGTCTGCCCCGGAGCCACTGCCCGGAAATGCCGCCGCAGCAGTCTGCACTGGCGGACACAGCCTGGGGGACTTCAGGGTGCAGGTGGTGTGGGCTTTTCCCCTTGAACTTTCCCACTGGGCAGGCTGTGTTCATCATTTTGGTCAACGTATGACACTGTGGATGCCTTCAGCACCTGTGAAACCATTACAGGTTCGTTTTAAAGGAAAAACAATGAGACGGTTTTCATAGTTAACCACAAACAACATGGTTTGTTTGCTGCCTGTTAATTCCTGTCGCGTTTCCAGAGGAGCAGGCTGTTCCCGTGTAGCGTTGGACTTTGCCGTGTAAGCCCGATGCCTTTGGACCCCGTCTGATTGATGGCTCTCCCTTGTTCTGTGCTCTCTTCCATGCTTGCTTGCTTCTTTTTGGCTGTGCCAGGAGACACACTTGCTAGAGAAGCGTTTCACATCTTCCAGATGACTTGTGACCTGAACTGTACAGCAGAAGGTATCTGCTGAGATCACATAATTTGCCTCAGATTATGAGATCTAAAGTACAGGCATCCGTTTTCAGAACTTTTTTATTTCCAGTGACTATCTTCCATTGCATTTTCTTTTCATAGTGTGCACATGGTCACCCATTTTCATTGCAAACATACTGACTTCTCATCCACCCCTAGCTCTTTCGTTTGAACTGAAGATTTTTTTGTTGTGTGTGTGTATTGTTTTGCTTTTTGCTGAGATTTAGTAATAGAACTTCAATATCACGTCAAGACATTTTCATTCCATTTCATTGATGTATCTCAAGTTCAGTGGATTTGAAAAGAGTTTTATCTAGAATATAATTAATTGGCAATGCATTTGGATAATGGAAGTAGCACAGAAACTTTTGCTTCATTATGCTTTGTTGGACAACAATGGAAAAAATTTCAAATAGCTTATAAGAGTCATGACTAACTCTTGTTAACTACCACTATTTTCTTCCGAGTTTAACACTTATTCTTAATAGTTATTTTATTAGGGCAGTATGCCCAGAGTGCCACAATTCTTTTCAAATAAGTAAACGTTTAAATGGCCAACCTTGACTACTAAATGATCTCTTCTGTAGCTCCTGAGATATAAGTTAGATATCGAGAACCCCGAAAGAAGCAAATCAACAAGAATTCGTTGGCAATGCTTTTCTCTTTCCAGAGTTGCTTCCTTTCCCTTGGTCGTTCCTCGACAGTTCGACCTCCACTTTGCGTTACTGAAAGCGATGCCTTTCTCATGGCCCCTCTTCCCTTGTCTTTCAAAACGAAAGCTCCTTGGAATCACCTTGATCGGTATTGATCAGTACACCAGAAAATACATTTACTGCCATTAACAATTAGACAACTACAAAATAATCGACCAGTTTTCCTCCTGTTACCTGTTTTTACTTTCTGATGTGCCCTAATTTAAATCAGGTGGCAACTATGACAGTCACTTCGATGTGGACAAGGGCACCGGGACGATCATTGTTGCCAAACCCCTAGATGCAGAACAGAAGTCAAACTACAACCTCACGGTCGAGGCGACAGATGGGACCAACACGATACATACTCAGGTGAGGGAAGTACAAATGGAGTGTTTGTCAGAGGAGGGGTCATGACACCTTCGGGACGTCAGGGTCCACAGGTAAGTCCGCCACCTGAGGTTCTCAAATCAGAGGTTACTGTGATGACATCGTCAATACACAACATATGCACACCAAGGATTTTTATTTTCGGGGAAAGGAATTTAACTATAAATGCTGATGTAGGCTTTTGCATGTAATTAACCAGTTTCGAAAATTTTGAAAGAAGACTTAAAAAAAAACACATTGTTGTTATGTCACAAGAGCTTTTCACTTTTTACTCCTTTTCAACTGTATTAGTATAAAATGTGTCCCTGTTGAGGATGAATTAATTGTCCGAGTCATTTTCGTGGAAGCTGGTTAAAACCATGGCTACCTTCACTAGGACCGTGTAAACTCACTGATACCACTGTCCTAATAATTCCTTTGACATCTTTATTTGTTCCTGATGATTCAGAGATGCCAGATACTGGGATTTCAAATGGAAATGTCAAAGCTCTGTAAATTAAATTAAAATTCTGTTCTTTCCTGTGAATTCTCATTGATTTCTCAGTGTGGGCTGTTTTGAGAATTTGGTGAATACTTGCTATGTGCTGGGTATTGTTCTAGAAGCTGAACAGTAGGAAACAAAACGCTCCCCTCCTGGAGTTTACATCACGAGGGTAGAAGCTAAAGGCTGGTGGACAACCTGCTGTATCCGAAAAGCGAAAGGAAGAAGTTCAGTGTTAGAGGACAGAATGCTTCCAAAGCCCCAACTTTCTGCATTTGAACTATTTTAAATCTTACATGAGCGAGATCATCTGCTAAATCATTTAACTGAAGAGTAGAAATTACAGTTTATGATGCCTTTTCAATTAAAAATGAGTAGGTAATTTAAAGCCACTTGTGAAAAGGTTTGTTCCTCTTTCCAAATGCTCGTGATCTTGAGTCCATTTAAAATTGATATATGTACCGTGCTTCGGTGTCTTTGTGAATTTGTCATGTAAAAATTCTAGTGCCGCATTAAAATTTCAGGTTTGTTGTAATCGTTCTCACTGTAGAAGTTAAGACTGTAGAGCATGAAGATGAGAATAATAAAACCTCAAGAATTATAATAAATTCAACAAGAAAATTCTGAAGGTTTAAAGACTGTCACTGTATGCGGACGACTTCAAATAATGAAATCACCAGAAATGTAGCAAAAGGAACTTAATAAGCAGTAGAACACATTCTCATTACCAAAGACAGTGCATCTATCTCCCTGTAGCCTTTGTCCCTCGTTATATAAGTGAGTGGTTAACATGCCTCTTTCCCAGTAATTATAGCTTCACTTTGTTCGGTTTAGCAGCTTAGTGTGAAGTATGGTGTAGATTGATTAGAATTTCTCTAAGACCCAGGAAATATATTTGAGTCTTTTCTCTGGAATACAGAATACCTTAAATTCAATCCTTCATTTATGCTTCTGTAATGGATTTTGAGATCTATTTTACCCCTCTTACCCCATTTTAAGAGGGTCCCAGTCCAGGGAGAGGTGGTCAGCATATCGGGAGGATGTTCCAGAGCCTGGGCTGACCTGATAGGGCGCAGGGCAAAAGGGCACACAGCCAGTGTGCAGGTTTGGGTTTCCGGTCCGAGCAGAGGGACACGGGAGTGGGCTGGGAGCAGAGCAGCAGGTGACACCTGCAGAGGCACACGGAAGTCAGATGGGTAGACGGGCCCTGGAACACAGCCAGGTGGACTCCAGGGTGTGGACACAACTGAGGAACCAGCAGAGCAGGTTCTGCTGCCTCGCGGTCAGTGGCGGCAGGTGTTAGATGCGACATAGGTGTTGCAGAGCCCGGTGCTGCGCCAAGGTGTGTCCTCCGCCTTGGGGGAGGGGGGCAGGGGCGGCTGGGAGTGCGCCCCCAGTACTCCGCTGCCACAGCCCCCTGGCTCTCCTGCCCTGCTGTTTTCTGTTTAGGACACTGACCGGTATTAAGTCGCTTTGCCTTATCTGGTACCTCAAGGCAACATACCAAACCCAGTTAACACTTTGTTCCCCTTTCTTTGGCAAAGCGTTGCTGTCCTGCTTGCTTTCATTTTCTCTGGAGTGTTGGCGTTGCATACTCTGGAGCGGGCCGTTTGGTTTGAATCTGAGCTCTCTGCCTCACTCCTGTCCTGGGCAGGGGGCGGCGGCCCTCGGTGCCTCCATCTTCCCACCTGGGTGCCTATGTGCTTAAGTGAGGTGGCCCCCCGACCCTGTCACCAGTCGATGCGCAGGCTGTTCGCTGTGGCACATGAGCTCTGGTGTGGGCTCTGGCCCCCTGCTGACACTTGAGTCACCTCTCTGTTTCCATTCCGAGTCCCTGCCATGCATCTTGTACCGCTGTCACCAGAACGGCCTGCCCACCTGGGAGGAAGGGTCCAGGTGAATTTCCTCTCATGAGAAGGTTCACGCAGGACACGAAACCCTCCAGCTTCTGCTCGGGAATCACCTCCACATACTCGATCCCACCTCCTCCCTACGTCTTCGCCACGTTGTCCCAGTTCCAAGCCCTTCTCTCCAGGCTCTGAGAGCGAGGGTGGGCCTTGCCGCCAACTGCCTTCCTAGCTGGGACTGAGGTCTCCCTCCTACCCCGGCACGCGTTCACCCACCAACCTGAAACCCACGCAAGCAGAGCCTTGCTTCCTCCCAGACAGCTTTCCGAACGTTCCGGGCCATCCCTGACGCTGGCAGACTTCCTCGATCACACGTGGAACCTGATTAGATGGCGTGTGTACGAGACATCACGCGTGACGGGAAAGCTTCGTGAGGGCAGGGGCTGCCACCTTCACTTGACTCTCTGACCACGCCAGGGCCCAGGAGATGTGTCTGTTGAATTGCCTTGTCCAAAACGGTGGTTTTCACTTCAGCTGTTCCTGTTCCACTTGTGATTCATCGATCCTGGAGCAGTATTAAACTTCGTCCGCCCAGCACTCCATGAGAAAAATAATTTTTAAATTGGTAGTGGAAATAAATATATAATGGTGTCATCTATAGAAATGACCTCTGGAACTATCCCTTCCAGACCATCATTGAATTTTAAGAGTGAGGCGACTGTAGCTTTAACTGTTGACATAATGTTCACATAAAACCTTTCTGTGCTTTGGTGACCGTTGATCATAATCCTGCAACATGTGATCTTACGATCCATCACTGATGTTTTGCAGGGGTGCCCAACCCACGGCCCGCACCCAGGATGGCTATGAATGAGGCCCAACATGATATCGTAAATTTACTTGAAGCCTTTTTTTTTTTTTTGCTCATCAGCTTTCGTTAGTGTTTATGTATCTAATGTGTGTGACCCAAGATAACTCTTCTTCCAGTCTGCGTCATCGGACACCCCCGTTTCAGGTTCTGTGAGACCACCTTCCCGCAGAGGCCTCTGGTTCCCGTGCCCGCAGTGCCATGGTTGATAGCCCTGCCTGAGTGTTCTGGGGCTCCGGCCGCCCGTGCCCAAACCCCCTGCTCCGAGTGTGCGCCAGCGAGCCCCGGAGTTCTGGCTCACGACTGTGCACCATCCTTTACAAGCAGCAGTGATCCCCACTGTGCCTCATCCACAGACATCTTTTCAGTCTGAAAGTTCATCCCCTTACTGGCAAGCAAAAAGATTTCACTTGGGACTGAGTTTTGGTAGCATCTGCTTTTTTTTCTCTAAGGTGTTTGTTCTAACATTGACATATTTAAGGGGGTTTATCTTTTCTTTTGACTTAAATTGCTTTCAGGAAATCAGTGTGTTTACTATTTGTGGGTGGGTTTTATGATCTCAAAAATACAAGAATTTTAAAGCACATTCTTTGTTTTTTTTTGTTAAGTATAAAAAACTATTGATAGGAACTTGGGAGTCCCAAAGGTTAGAGAAGAAGGGTAAATAGTGAGACTGTCCAGTAGCAGCCTTACCTCAGTAGCTTGATAATTACAGATTCAGCTCTGATACGGGAAGTGAGTCTTCTGTGAATCCTGGTAAACTCTCTTGTTATCGTTATGTGAGTAACCTAAAAACATCTCTTGTGCATTTCATAAAGAAATGTGTGGAAGGTGTATTTTCTCTGCAAAGCTAGTCTCAAGAATTTAGGAAGGTTCTCATTATCATACTTATTTATAGAGATAATATGTCAGTGAAAAATATAAAGACATTTGATTTTAGATTTTTGTAGCTTTTCTCAAGTTTGTGTTTCATTTTGCTAAAATATTAATTTTTCCCCAATGTGCATCTGATTTTTCCCCTGATTATTTATCAAAATATCATAATTAGGAGTGTTATTGTGTGAATCATTTTGTCATTATAGGTATTCATCAAAGTAATAGACACAAATGACCATCGTCCTCAATTTTCTACATCGAAATATGAAGTTGTTATTCCCGAAGATACAGCGCCAGACACAGAAATTTTGCAGATCAGTGCCGTGGATAAGGATGAAAAAAACAAACTAATCTACACTCTGCAGAGTAGTATCGATCCACTGAGCCTGAAGAAATTTCGCCTTGACCCTGCAACCGGCTCCCTGTACACTGCCGAAGCACTTGACCATGAAGCCGTCCACCAGCACGTGCTGACAGTCATGGTAGGGCCGCCGCTCCTCCCCTGCCACCCTGTGGTTCCCCGAAGGGTTTCATGGTTTTCAGTCAGAAGGAAAACTCTTTCAACAGGATCAGTAACGTGTGGCTTCTCTTAGGTACGGGATCAAGATGTCCCTGTGAAGCGCAACTTTGCGAGGGTCCTGGTGAATGTCAGCGACACCAATGACCACGCGCCCTGGTTCACGAGCTCCTCCTACGAAGGGTGGGTTTATGAGTCGGCCGCCACCGGCTCGGTGGTACTCCAGGTCACCGCTCTGGACAAGGACAAGGGGAGGAATGCCGAAGTGGTGTACTCCATCGAGTCAGGTATTTTGGGAGCACTCCATAGTTCATAACATTTTTACGTGTTAAAAAGCGTGTTTCTTCTTTTCTAAAGTTAGTTCTGCACGTTAGAACATTTCTGTGTATCACTGTAAAAATTGCTTAAGTTGATCTTACATGATGGGAGAAAGAGAAAGACCTTTTTTTGGACTTTTAACCCTTTAGAAAGCTAGGCCAGAGAGTCCTAAGTAAGTTTGGTTCAAATTCTTGGAGACTCATAATGTTAGCAGGATTCAAGGCTGAGAAGTCCTGCCATTCAGAAAACTTTATTTGACTAATTCCATATTTCTAAAATTGTTTTAACCTCACAATCATTTCCCTTCCTCAACAGTGAAACACTCCTGGGGAAATGCTGGCCAGTTAATGCAATGCTTTATGTTTCGTCTGAGAGTGTTCTCTTGGGCAGAGCAGGAAGTTTCATGAGTGCGGACTCATCCAGGTCTGATGGAGTCCAACCTCAGAGAGGGTCTCACGCCCCTGCTCTCCTTCCCAGGTTAGCGTTGCTGCCACTGTGACCCCCAGGCAGCTTGAACAGCTTTGTTTCATTCGTGGGTTGTCACAGTGGTCCCCAGGGCTGGGCTTTGGACTTGAAGAAATGTTGAAAAGCCCGAGGGGCTAGAGCTGAGCAGGAGGCAACAGGGCAGGGACACCAGCTGCAAGCGTGGGCAGTTCTCGGGGGGAGGAGAAGGCAGGAGATGAGAGTCCTGCTGGGGGTCACGGGACCCAGGACCCCCGTGAGTGCTTGTGGCAAAGCAAAACACTTGTGTTCTCTGTTCTGTGTTACACGGCTATTCGGTCATTCACGTGTTCGTCCCATGGGCTCATGGAGCTCATTTTGTGTGCCAGGTGCTATGCTAGGGTACTAGGCACTTTCATGCTTGAACTTGATAGGTGCGGGGCGGGGGGTTACTATTGGTCCACCCGTGTGTGTTCTTGCAAAAGAAATCTGCCCCTGCTTGAGACGGGAGTCGGTCTGCTCTAGGGCATTGATTTGTTCAGTCAGCAATGGTCTCGCTTTGGGGACTTTGCCTGCTCATGCCGAATCATAGAAGTACGTGATGAGATATTGAGAAGGCAGCTTTCGTCTTTCCATCTTTCTCAGTGTCGTGGTTAGTACAAGGTTCCCTTCATCGTTCTGTCTCCGTCATGATTTTAGAGTACTGAGATCATCCACTGAGCTGGATTTGCGTTTTGTAGGTTCATACCTTTGCATATTTACGATCGCATCTGTCTTAGGCATTCGCATTGGAAGCCGCGTCCATTAGCTATAGATCATAGCCTCAAAAGCCGAGCAAATGGAGAGTAATTTAAAAAAGCAACTTTGTGTTTTATGTGGTTAAACTATTTTTATTTCTTAATTGAAGTTTGTTTCATTTTGCTGAAAACGACCTAATTCGGTTCATGTACTGTCTGTCCATGGTTACGGGAGGAATAAAGTGTGTTTTGGGGTAGGCGGCGCCTCGCCCGGAGACGGAGACTCTTCCACTGGTTCAGAAGTTTATTCATTAAAACCCGGCGCATTCCAGTGTGCGTGCCTGCGCACCCCAGGGAAATGATTTTCTCATGGGCAAAGCGGCTGGGCTTGTGTAGGAGAAAATGTGAAACTTTCCCTGAGCTTTCACATAGTTCTCAGCAACTGGGCGGTCCAGATGTGATTGTTGGTGCCCGACCGAAGGCTTGGACATTCTTTAAATGCTTGTAATGACTGGCAGAATTAGTACTTGGCTGTTCCAAGAATGGAACCGTTTCTCCACTCAGAGAATAGATAATGCCACGGGCCTACTCGGATGCAGAATTTGGACTTTTAAGAAAGTATTTTCTTACATTTGGTGGTACACAAATTGTGCTAAACAATTACTTGACAAGAAAGGACGACCTTTCCGTGCCGTGGAATTGCGTGTGTGTGTGTGTGCATCGTTTGAATAGTGGGACTGTGAAATGGTCACGCAGCCTTTCACCTACTGTTTATTCATAATTGCCTGCTTCTGATTGCTGTCAGACTTCAGTTAACGAAGTTCAAAAGACTAGTTATAAATTCAGGCCATAACACTGCATGTTTAATCAGCAGCAATTTATTGAGCAAAAGGTTCGGTCTGATTAGGAGTCTTGAGGGAAAAAGGAATTAATTAAAGGATATTTTCAGTAACAATTGAGTTATATGATTAGAGGCATATCAGAGCCATACTCGGGGCTGCATGGTGTTCTCTTCATTAAAAACCATGGTAATGCCTGGAAATAGGAACACTCAGCAGATTTGCTTGTGGACCAGAATTGGTTTTCCCCCACAAACTTAGGTTAAACATTATGGCACTCAGAGCTTTGTAGAGGTTGCCATACTAGCAGGCAGCCAGCACCCATGGCGGGTCCACCGAGGAAGGCACAGGTTCCAGTGCACAGCTAGCTCCCTGACACGCCCTGTGGGGCGTGCGCGTGTGTTACAGTCATAGCGAGTGAGCACAGACCTGCGAGGTTGTCCAGATAACCACCTTGTTCCAGTAGGGAGCGCAGTTTCGGGCTAGTTAGAGATCACCGGTGTCCCCAGCTAAGGTGGACGACTGCACCCCAGCCAAGTGCAGACTTCTGCCACTGCCCTGTGAGCGTGCTCACCAGTGCCAGCCGTGCTCTTCAGTGTTTAGTGAGTGTGCCTATTGCTAGATCAGACGGGCATGCTCCCGCCACTCAGCAGCCCTCCGTGTTTTTCCGCCGGAAGGTTGCTCACGTTGCTCTGCTATCTGCAGACCCGGTGATTTCTGCCGTGGTATACAGGTGTGAGATCCATGCACTCACTGGCTGGCTGGGTCCTGTTTACCTTGTGGCTGCAAGGCCAGAATCGGAGTTGTCTGTATCAAAGTCTGCCTGCTCCAAGTGAGAAAGAATGTCATGCCTTGTGCATTTGAAGTATTAAGATTTCACTATCCAAGATATGAGAGAAATGCACTTAGAAGATGAATATAATATGTGGTAGGTTGGCTGCTTTATGAGGACAGACAGAGGGAAGGCCAGGGGTCGAGGAAGACAGCTGTTCAGAGGTGTTTCACAGTCTCTTCCGTGATTCAGGCAGCCAGTCACAGTTTTAGAATTTGGGGTGACCGACAGGTAGAATGAGAAAGGACCTTGATGACTGACTAAGTCAGAGAGAATCTGGGGTCCTTGACTCTGAGAGACATAGACAGGCCGGAGACAGTGCCAAGCCTGGCAGAGGCGGTGTGACCCCATTTGTGGGGCCTGGACACAGACCGGGACTCTGCCCTGTGGGAGACAGAGGCATAACTGTGGGGCGTGGATACAGAGCCAGGCAGGCTTCATGGACGTCAGACTGGGTCTGGCCGCAGAAAAATATTATCACGGGTTTTTTGAAACTGTATTAAAGGAAGGAAATGAAGGCTATAGAGGAAGTGTTTACGAGTAATGATGTGGAGAAGGAAGTGCTTGGCTAATCCCTTGGCTTGCAAAACACACCAAGTAATACTGTTCTATGAAGTGCCACACTCGTTTGCAAATCCAGAGGAAAATAATTCGAGAAAGCCATTACGTGGGAAGTCAGCCTCGTTTTGGATAAGTGTAACAGTTCATTTGGGGAAAACATGTTCAGCTCTATGACTAGGGTAATGGATCTGGACCGGTTTGTAAAACAGAAGAGGGATGAAGGGTTGGTGCCTGGATGGATGGAACCCTCCTCACCTTCCTTGCCTTGATCTATTTGAAAAGAGAGGTAACCCCTAACCTGCAGCAAACTGCTAGTTTTGTCAGAAAGATTTCAGTCGGTGACACAAAACAGTGGAATATTGTAGAGTTGCATTTGCAGCTGAATGCACATATATAACAGGTGGAAAAGGTCCAATGAAAAGCCAGTAAAACAGTTTATGCCGGAGGAGGTTTCTCGGACTCAATACTGCCGACTTTTTGAACCAGACATTTTTATTGCGGGGCCATCCTGTGTGTTGCAGGAAGTTTGGCAGCATCTCTGGTCTGGATACCGGTAGCACCCTCCCTATGTAGTGACAACCAAAGATGTCTCCAGACCCTGTTGAACGTCCCCCTCCTGGGCAGAGTCACCCCCTCTTGAGAACCACTGACCTAGGGAATAAAAAGATTGAGAAGAGAGTATTACTGAAATCTTCAAAACCGATGAACTGGGATACGTTACACACAGGTTTATTTATCAATTCCCTGAATGTTTAAAATAAGAGACAACTCTCCTAAGTTTGTTAAATTTTCTTAGTGAATTGGTCTGCCCTTTTATGATGAATAAGAAAGATCTTGAACATTTTCAAGTTGATCAGGGCTGAAAGTATGTTCCCGTGGGTTTTGAGGGACGCTTGTACGATTATGAACCAGCTGCTCGGGGAAGGGAGAGCACACCCTTCTGCGCACACCCCTGGTTCAAGCCGCAGAGAGAGTCGGGTGTTAGAACCGAATGATGTTTCTTCTCTTTCTCACTTTTCATATTCTGTGGATGAAACTCTGCAAAGCCTGCCTTATTTTAAGTGGATAACAATGAAACAACTCCCGTTCAAATGTTGATAATCTAGAATTTCTGTTTAATTTCAGAATATGGTTTTTAACGATATCTTCTTCTTTCTCTGTATGTTTCCAGACACACTTCTACCAATCCCTGTAGTTTTCTCTAACATGTTTTGTTTTTCCTTTTCTCCCAGGAAATATTGGAAATTCTTTTACAATTGATCCCATCTTGGGCTCTATCAAAACCACCAAAGAATTAGATCGAAGTAACCAAGTGGAATATGATTTAATTGTGAAAGCTACAGATAGAGGCAGTCCACCGATGAGTGAAATAACTTCTGTGCATATCTTCGTCACGATTGCAGACAATGCCTCTCCTAAGTTTACATCTAAAGAATATTCTGTGGAAATCAGTGAAACCATTGGCATTGGGAGTTTTGTCGGAATGGTCACAGCCCATAGTCAGTCGTCAGTGGTGTATGAAATGAAAGATGGAAATGTAGCCGATGCTTTTGCTATCAATCCACATTCTGGAAGTATCGTCACTCAGAAGGCCCTGGATTTTGAAGCTTTGCCCGTGTACACGCTGACAGTGCAAGGCACGAACATGGCTGGCTTGTCGACGAACACCACGGTGGTAGTGCATCTGCAGGATGAGAACGACAATGCGCCCGTGTTCACGCAGGCAGAATACACAGGACGCATCAGCGAATCCGCGTCCATTAACAGCGTGGTCCTGACAGACAAGAACGTCCCCTTGGTGATTCGGGCAACTGATGCCGATAAAGAGTCGAATGCTTTGCTGGTTTATCACATCGTCGAGCCAGCTGTGCACAAATACTTCGCTATTGACTCCAGCACTGGTGCAATTCGCACAGTACTCAGTTTGGACTACGAGGAAACGAGTACCTTTCGCTTCACCGTGCAGGTGCATGACATGGGAACGCCACGCCTGTTTGCGGAATACGCAGCCAACGTGACCATACACGTGATTGACATCAATGACTGCCCCCCGGTGTTCTCCAAGTCGTTGTACGAAGCCTCGCTCTTGCTGCCGACGTACAGAGGAGTGAAAGTCCTCACAGTCAACGCGACCGACGCCGACTCGAGCGCCTTCGCGCAGCTCATGTACTCCATCACGGAAGGCAACATCGGGGAGAAGTTCTGGATGGACCACAGGACTGGCGCCATTACGGTGCAGAACACGACTCAGCTAAGGAGCCGCTATGAGTTAGCCATCCGAGCGTCTGACGGCAGATTCGCAAGCTTTTCCTCCGTGAAAATCAACGTGAAGGAAAGCAGAGAAAGTCAACTGAGGTTCACCCGCGATGTCTACTCTGCCGTCGTGAAAGAGAATTCCACTGAAGCCAGAATGTTAGTTGTCATCACTGCTGTCGGGAATCCAATCAACGAGCCTGTGTTCTACCGCATCCTCAACCCAGATCGCAGGTTTCAAATAAGCCGCACCTCGGGTGTTCTCTCGACCACAGGGATACCGTTCGACCGGGAACAGCAGGAGGCATTCGATGTGGTCGTCGAAGTGACACAAGAACATAAGCCTGCGGCAGTGTCCCACGTCCTCGTGAAGGTCGTCGTGGAAGACCAGAATGACAATGCACCGGTGTTTGTCAACCTTCCTTACTACGCTGTTGTTAAGGTGGACGCGGCGGTGGGCCACATTATTCGCCACGTGACCGCCGTGGACAGAGACAGTGGCAGAAATGGCGAAGTGCATTACTACCTTAAGGAACATCACGAGCACTTTCAAATCGGACCCTCGGGTGAAATTTCACTAAAAAGGCAGTTTGAACCTGACACCTTAAATAAACAGTATCTGGTCACAGTGGTGGCCAAAGACGGAGGAAACCCAGCTTTTTCGGCTGAAGTCCTAGTCCCCATCACTGTGATGAACAGGGCCATGCCTGTGTTCGAAAAGCCTTTCTACAGTGCAGAGATCCCAGAGAATATCCAGATGCACAGCCCCGTGGTCCACATCCAAGCCAACAGTCCAGAAGGGTTGAAAGTCTTCTACAGCATCACAGACGGCGATCCCTTTGGCCAGTTTACTGTTAACTTCAACACAGGGGTCATCAACGTCATTGCCCCTCTGGACTTCGAGTCTCACCCAGCCTATAAGCTGAGCGTGCGCGCCACCGACTCGCTGACCGGTGCTCACGCTGAGGTGTTCGTGGACATAATCGTGGAGGACGTCAATGATAACCCTCCTGTGTTTGTGCAGCAGTCTTACGCTGTGACGCTGTCCGAGGCAGCTGTCATTGGAACCTCTGTTGTTCAGGTTAGAGCGACCGATTCGGACTCGGAGCCAAACAGAGGGATTTCTTACCACATGTCCGGCAATCACAGCAAGAGCCACGACCATTTTCACGTCGACAGCAGCACTGGTCTCATTTCACTGGTCAGGACTTTGGACTACGAGCAGGTCCATCGGCACAAGATTTCCGTGAGGGCTATTGACGGGGGCATGCCCCCACTGAGCAGTGACGTGGTGGTCACGGTGGATGTCACGGACCTCAATGATAACCCGCCGCTGTTTGACCAGCAGATTTATGAGGCCAGAATCAGTGAGTACGCCACGCACGGGCACTTCGTGGCCTGTGTCAAAGCCTACGACACGGACAGCTCAGACACAGGCAGGTTGGAATACTCCATTCTGTCTGGCAACGATCATAAGAATTTTGTCATGGACAGCGAGACGGGAATTATCACGCTCTCCAACCTCCGCCGACACACCTTGAAGCCATTTTCCAGTCTTAACATTTCCGTCTCGGATGGAGTCTTTAGAAGTTCAGCTCAGGTTCATGTAACTGTAATTGGAGGTAATTTGCACAGCCCTGTTTTCCCTCAGAACGAATATGAGGTGGAGCTGGCTGAGAACACCCCCCCACACACCCTGGTCATTGAGGTTAAAGCAACCGATGGGGATTCTGGTGTTTACGGCGACATTACTTACCATATTGTGAATGACTTTGCTAAAGACAGATTTTACACGAATGAGAGGGGACAGATATTTACTCTGGAAAAACTCGATCGCGAAATCCCAGCAGAGAAAGTCATCGCAGTTCGTTTAATGGCAAAGGATGCTGGAGGAAAAGTTGCTTTCTGCACCATTAACGTCATCCTTACCGATGACAATGATAATGCGCCACAATTTCGAGCAACCAAGTATGAAGTAAACATCGGATCCAATGCTCCCAAAGGGACGTCTGTCATTAAAGTTCTTGCAAGTGATGCCGATGAGGGCTCCAATGCTGATGTCACCTACGCCATTGAAGCAGATTCTGAAAGCGTGAAAGAGAACTTGGAAATTAACAAACTGTCTGGCATGATTACTACAAAGGAAAGCTTAATTGGCTTGGAAGATGAGTTTTTCACTTTCTTCGTGAGAGCTGTGGACAACGGGTCTCCGTCGAAAGAGTCTGTTGTTCCCGTCTATGTGAAAATACTCCCACCAGAAACGCAGCTTCCAAAGTTTTCTGAGCCATTCTATACCTACACAGTTTCAGAAGACATGCCCATTGGAACGGAAATCGATGTCATTCGAGCAGAACACAGTGGGACTGTTCTCTACAGCCTCGTCAAAGGGAATACTCCTGAAAGCAACAGGGATGAGTTCTTTGTGATTGACAGACAGAGTGGGAAACTAAAACTAGAAAAGGCTCTTGACCACGAGACAACGAAGTGGTATCAGTTTTCCATACTTGCCAGGTGCACTCATGAGGGCGATGAGGTGGTGGCCTCTGTGGATGTTAGCATCCAAGTGAAAGATGCAAATGATAACAGCCCTGTCTTGGAGTCGGACCCGTATGAGGCATTTATTGTTGAAAACCAGCCAGGGGGAAGTCGAGTCATCCAGGTCCGGGCGTCTGATCTAGACTCAGGGACCAATGGCCAGGTTATGTATAGTCTAGATCCATCACAAAGTGTAGAAGTCACCGAATCTTTTGCCATCAATATGGAAACTGGCTGGATCACAACCCTAAAGGAGCTTGACCATGAAAAGAGAGACAATTACCAGATTAAAGTGGTCGCATCAGATCATGGTGAAAAGGTTCAGCTGTCCTCCACAGCCATCGTGGATGTTACTGTCACCGATGTCAACGACAGTCCCCCACGATTCACTGCAGAGATTTATAAAGGGACCGTGAGTGAAGATGACCCACCAGGAGGTGTGATTGCCATTTTAAGTACCACAGATGCGGATTCGGAAGAAATTAACAAGCAAGTTACATATTACATAACAGGTAAGAAATTGAAACGGAATGGTTTGATTTAAAAATAAAATATTAGAAGTATAAATTCTGAAATATATATTATGTGGAAATAAGGAAGTAAAAGGATGATTTTACTTAAGTTTATCTAAAAGAAGAAGAAATAGCGTCTCTTAAGCTACATTTCAAGTTCTTTGCCTGAGCAAAGGTAACAGTTGTTTCCTTAGACTGTTTTTTATTTTTATGACTCCTTTGAACTCTATGCTTAGTACATAATAAATATGTTATAATTAAAAAGAAAAACTATAGTTTCAGTGTAGGCTGAAGTATTGTTTAGTAGTCCTTATATTTTATTTGGCTTAATGCTATGTTTAAATAAAATTTTAATGGGAAAACTAATATACCAAATTCAAATGTAATTATTAAAAACCTTAATTCTTCCAAACCATAACATTACAAATCTATCGTGTAACTTATTTCTCCTGTTACTTATTTTTTTCTTTATTTCAACAAGTTTGATTGTCATCTTCCTCCATTGATTTAATAGGAGGGGATCCTTTGGGGCAGTTTGCTGTTGAAAATATACAGAACGAGTGGAAGGTCTATGTGAAGAAACCTCTGGATAGGGAAAAAAGAGACAACTATCTTCTGACCATCACAGCAACTGATGGGACTTTCTCATCAAAAGCAATAGTTGAAGTGAAAGTTCTTGATGCAAATGACAACAGTCCAGTTTGTGAAAAGGTACACTGCTCTTTAAATTTCTAGATTACAAATTTGGATTTCTTTCCTAAACCTACCAGTAGGGCTGTCACGAGATGCCATGGTTATTGAGATGTGTTTCAGGTTATAACCTCTTACTGGCCCAGCAGAGGTGAGTGTGAAATGGGGCAAGAGATGGGTTAGTGTCACAACTGTTTTAGGGAGGGAGTGCTGAATAGTTTAAAAACCGTTCAGGGTGCTGTAAATTATGGACAGGATTGCAGTTGTGTTTAACTTTAAAAATGCCCTGCCGAGTGTTTAGGAAGAGATTCCCTTTATTTGGGGATGCGGTTTTTTTGGACAGAACATCTGGCCAGCAGTTCTTCATACAGGCCTCAGTTTTGCTTTCACCATTTTGGGGGCACTCACTCTTAACACACTCGAGACACTATGGGGTATGTAGTGAGGCTCCTGCTGCGGTGGAGACGCCATCCTGCGTGAACATTGGGCCCCTGTCCCAGGGCAAACAGGGACATGGAGTCCTTTTCTACTTAAAAGGTGGAGAGGACGTGACCAGGAAGGGTGTCTCTCAAGTCAGGTGAGCTTGGTGGTGTTCTGACCACTCGGACAAGGAACAATGGCAGCATGGGGGTAAGGTGGCAGAAGGGAGGAAAGGGCAGAGGCCTGGAGCACCTACGTGGTCCTGCCCGCAGGTGACAGCATAGTGGGCCTGTCAAGTCAAGATCAGCTTGAATGCTTCCCGCAGGAGCCAAGGGGAGAGACCAAAGAGAAGCCGGGGGTGGGAGTGGGGTGGGGGAGTTGCTTCTAGAGGAAGCACACTGGATTCCACTTCCGATTTGTTCAGTTTAAGATAACGGGACATTAAGCTGAATATTTTTCGATGCTTAGAGATGGTGAGATTGAGGGTGGACATTAGGGAAGGATATGCAAATTTGGCCGTTTCTGTGGATAACTGACAATCGAATTCATTTGAGAGGGTAATAACAAAAAGGGAAAGAGAGCAGAGAGGTATTTCCCGAGGGAGAAGGGAGGAGGAAGCGGAGAAGGAAGGAAGAGAGCGTGGCTGTCGGGGTGGGTTCCCGCGAGCAAAGGAGTCTGAGGAGGAGGGATGGCGAGCCGGGTGTGACCGAGGGTGAAAGGGAGCGTTGGGGTTGTGACTGGCAGGGAGACGGTGGTCTGAGCTCAGGATTCAGCAGCACGCCCGCTTGCTCCAGGCTAACCAGCGTGGCCACCGAGGAAATGGACACGGACAGTAAGGGGGGGAAGAGGAGTGTGGTCAGACGAGGGAAGGCTGGGTCCCGGGGAGCGTGCTCTT
>PVKM010021191.1:0-22769 GCA_004027735.1 Carollia perspicillata
AAAAAAATTAAAAATTAAAAATTAGAAAAAAAAAAAAACTGGTCTCGATCTGACTGACCTAATGACCTCTAATAAAACAATGAAAATAGTGTGGACTTCAGTTGACAAACCCAGGCCTGGTTGGCACTTCAAGAGGTGGCAGAAACAATTCAATTTTTTAAAATTGTATTGTTTTATTATGGTTATCCCAATCACACCCCCTGGCTCTCCCCTGCTCCTCCCCACTTCCCCAGTCAATCCCCACCTAATATAACTCAGCAGTGTCACTCTTCTTCCAAAGGATGTGCAGCTGGACAGGAGGATTCGAGGCATTCAGGAAGGACTCGGCTGAGCTGCCACCTGCCCCAGGATGATAGCAGGGACTTTGCCTGGAGCCAGGACCATATCCATGGAGTCCAAGGTGATGCCTGGACTTGCTTTACTTGAATTTTTAAATAAGGAGCAGTCTGAATGTCTTCCTGTGCAACAGAGGAAATATGTAAGAAAATCAACATGGTTCCAGAGGCTTGAGAATTATTTTCAGATAAAGAGAATTCAACATTGAAAAGACAATAGTGTTGTAACAAAGTAATAGAGTGGCTTTCTCATGAACCTAAGGTGGTCTGCACTTGTTGGTGAGGAAATCCAATATGATCTGATTCATAGAAAATGTTATAGGTCATGTCTGGAGCTCTGGAAAAGACTAAAGCCAATGAATTAGAATTTTCTGGGAGGAATGCGAGGTGCTATTTATTCCAAGCAAAAAATAAATATTACTGATATTTAACAGTAAATAGAGAACATGAAGAGTCTAGCCCTATTTAAAGCCAACTTGGTTCATAGATTAATTCTTAACTATCAAGGAACAAGTAATTAAGCTGTTGTAGAGTATACAAATCATTTGAAATTTTCCACTTTTGTCATGAGACTAATTCAACTATGATGTCCACCCCAGAAAAAAGTGAAATTGTTGTTGAATTTATTCATGGTTACATATAGATGGGAAATTATTACCCTCTATCAAAGAAAAACAAAGACTCTAAATAAATGGAGATTTACAAAAATTATAAAATTTAGGAATACAACTGTATATATACATATCATATACATAATAACTCAGCTCCTAATTTGTCAGAATCAAAGGATAATGATAATTACCAATTGTGAAGTAAAAAGCAGATGTCTACCAGTCTAATAGGACAAGATAGTGCTTCTAAACATTTAATGTCCACAGAGAACCTTGGGATCTTTATAAAATGCAGTAGGGATGGAGTGGGGCCTGAGACACTGAATTTCCTTCAAGCTCAAAGATTGTTGTCAATGCCGCTGGTCCAGGACCACACCGCGGCTTGATATTTGAGTTACTGACTACTGATTTGTAACGTAAGAAGTTCAGAGGTGGTAATTTTTGTTGTTGTTAATTTGGATAAAGAAATTGGTAAATCTTAATCAAAATATGTTAAGAAAGAAGAGAGTACAAAACGAAACCATAAGTGGATCCACCCTTACAGGAGAGAAGTTCTTTTCATTACAAGCAAGGTAGTGATAAGTTAGCTTGTATCCAGAAAATAAGTGCTTTTGAAAATTCACCCTTTTGACTTGTCTGAGAGATTCCATGTAGATCTCCTACCAGGATTTCAATTTTGACATGAAAATTTGGGTCAGGATCAGAGCCACAGAACCCACACAAACGTGTCGGGCCACCTGGGCCTGTCATAGTTCTCACCGAATAGCTGCTTGCTCCTGCAGAGTGGTAACTTGTCAGCAACAGCCATTTCTCTCCCCAAATCTGTATATGATAACATTCAGCTTTCCCACCAATGGGTTTTGTCTAATGTGAATCTTCTATGAGACCCTAGGAAGGAATAAATTACTGAAATAGAGAAAAATATACTACTAGCGAAACTGACTAGCATTTTAATGTAAAAGGACTCAAGTATTCTGTTTTCAATAACTTATAAGAGGTTGAAGTCTCAGTCAAGAATTGATAACTGTTCATCTGTTGAATGGAAATATGTAAAGAGTTTATTCCTTGAATATCTGTTCATCCCATTTCAGGAGCCATAGGTGTACTTACGCTGTGACTCAAACTCTGTCCTCACAGTGGAAAGTTAATATGGTTTAAGACATGATTTGACAGGAGATTTTTGGTTTTCTGTTCTGTTTCTGCCTGACTCTGAGATGTTCAGATTCCTCCTTCGAGAGAAAAACATAACAACCCAAGAGATCCTGATTAAAATCAGTCTCTTTGTACAAAATCCTCTTCTATTAAGGGTCATGTTTTTTATGTCCTCTAGGACTATTATTGTGCCGTTATAATTTTTTACTTCCTCTTTTAATAATGCTATTGGAGGAAAAAAGCATACATAGGTGTGGCCTATAGATATACAAAGACTATCACAGTTTGAAGGTGTTCAGAGAGTTTACTAAGATTTTCTTTGTTTTAAATATATTGATTATGCTTAAATATTATTGATTTTATATTTAAATATTATTGATTATGCTGTTATAGTTGTCCCAACTTTTACCTCTTTGCCCCCATCCACCTAGTACCCCCTTTCCCTCCAGCAAACCTCCAGTTTCAGTTCATGTCCATGGGTCATGCATATAAGTTCCTTGGCTACGGTATTTCCTATACTGTTTTCAACATCCCCTTGTCTATTTTTTACCTACAAATTTGTGCTCCTTAATCCCTGCACCTTTTTCCTGCATTATCCTCCTTCCTCCTCCCAATGATAACACTCTAAATGATCACCACATTTATGATTCTGTTACTATTCTGCTTGTTTGCTTAGTTTGATGTACAGATTCAGTTACTGATAGTTGTGAATTTACTGCAATTTTAATGTTCATCATTTTGAGTTCTTTTTTTTCTTACATAATTCCCTTTTGCATTTTATATAATAATAGCTTGGTGACAATGGACTCCTTTAGCTTTACCTAGTCTGCGAAGCACTTTATCTACCCTTCCATTCTAAATGATAGCTTTGCTGGGTAGAGTAATCTAGGTTGTAGGTCCTTGCTTTTCACCACTTTGAATACTTCTTCCCAGTCCCTTCTAGCCTGCAAAGTGTCTTTAGAGATATCAGCTGACAGTCTCATGGGGATTCCTCTGTAGGTAACTCTCCGCTTTTCTCTTGCTGCTCTTAAGATTCTCTCTTTATCTTTAACCTTTAGCATTTTCATTATGATGTGTCTTGGTGTTGTCCTCTCTGGGTCCATCTTTGTGACTCTCTGTGTTTCCTGGACTTATGTGTCTATTTCCCCTTCCCAAATTAGGGGCATTTTCTTTCATTATTTTTTCAAATGAGTTTTCAATACCTTGCTTTTCCTCTTCTCCTTCTGGTACCCCAATAATTTGGATGTCAGTACATTTAAAGATATCCTGGAGGCTCCTCAGCCTATGCTCATTTTTTTTTAATTCTTTTTTCTTTCTACCATTCTCACTAAATGATTTTTCTTCCTTATGTTCCAAATCACTGATTTGATTCTCAGCTTTATCCCCTCCACTGTTGTTTCCCTATATATTTTCTTTATTTCACTTAATGTAACCTTCATTGCTGCCCGGGTCTTTTTTATACTGTTGAAGTACCCAATGAGTTCCTGAAGCATCCTGATAACCAGTGTTTTGAACTCTGCATCTGATAGGTTGCTTATTTTCATTTTGTTTAGTTCATTTTGGAGTTTTGTTCTTTTTCATTTGGGCCCTATTTCTTTATCTTCTAATTTTGACAGCTTCCTTGTGTTTGTTTCTGTTTATTAGGTACAGCTGCTTTGACTCCCTGTCTTAGTATCATGGTCTCTTGTACAAAAGTGCACCTGTAAGTTGTATGGGGTGGAGCCCTAGGTAATCGCTAGGGCTGGGGATCTTTCAACACTGTTATGTTGTTCAGAGAGGGCTCAGAGAGGGGCCAATGACATTGTCTGGGCTCTGGAATTTTTCCTGGGAACAAGCTGTTTCCTGGCACTCACCTTGCTGCCTGTCACTTCCTGTCTCCCTGTATGCCATTGCTTCCCTTCCGGCTGTTACTCTGGTGCTGAATTCCAGCATGGGTGGGTCTGCATGAGTTCTAAGTCCTTCACAAGCCCTTTAAGAGGAGTCTCTTGAAAATCCCACATTTTTTTTCTGCCTCCCCAACTCCCACTGGTCTTTAAAGCCAGAAATTATTGGGATTTATCTTTCTAGAGCTGGAACCCTGGGTTGCGTAGTCTGGTCTGGGACTAGGATCCCTTGCTCCTGAGATATCACTCCCAATTTTTATTTACCACTCATGGATGTGGGCCTGCCTGTTCCATGTCTTTATGACTCTCCACACCTCTCCACCACTTTGTGCCTCTCTGCCCATCTCCCCATCTCTGCCCCCTCTACCTGTCAACTTGGCCATATTACTTACAAAATATCTCTTAGACCAAAGGCAAGAATTGTGAGCCTCACTTCCCATTTATTATGTCATTTTAGTATTTGATAAGAGGAAATATGTGAAGAGACTCCATCCTTCCACTTTGCTATTCTGAATAGTATCTTCTGATTTCTCTCTTACCTGGTATGCATTAATAGCCAAAAATAGTACCTACATACTTTTTTGCTTTTGTCAGCAAACCAAAAGGCTTCTACTTAGAACAGTGACTAAGAAAATGTCTTCCAAAAACTTAAAATGTTTCCATATATTAACCATTCACTTATCAAAACTCCCATAATATAAAATAATAATAAATGCAAATATTCTAAAAGGAATTAACCCACTTTTAGGTATTAGGAAAGTAAAGTAATTAATTGCTCAAAGATGTAGAAGTGAATCATTATCAGTGTTGAAGTAAAACAGAATACCTGGCTCATAATACTTTTTAAAAATATTTATTGGCTAGTGTATGTTTGAATTACTTGAGCAAACATTCATGCCCTAGTAGACTTTTTGTTGTGGCTGTTAATTCACCTCATTCTCACTTAGGAAAGATTTTATTTCCTAGGTGTCATTAGATACTCAAAGTAGAAGTTTCCAAGCCTCAGGCTGTGTCTAATTTAGACCCTTCCTTTAGTAAACCTATGTTGGGAACTGCCCTGCCTGGTTTCAGAAGCTGTAACCCCCCATGGCTAAGGCTGAGCGAGCGACCTTTGGACCATAAGTCACTAAGGAGACAGAGCTTATCTCCATGGAAGAGGCACTGCTTCTGCTCCTTTTTTCATAACTGGCCCCCAATGCTTGATCAGTTAGCCAATGACTGGTAAGATTCCTCAAGGGGGGAACAACCTAAGACAAGCATGATCACGTAGAGGCCCCAGGGAAGGACTTGCGGGGCTATGGAGAAAGGGGTAATGGACCCTCGCCCCTTGGCTTTGACGAAGCCCGAGTCCCCATTCAGTCTGTGAGAAGTCTCTGAAAATTCTTTGGCTACTGCCTCCTCTGCCTGACTTAAGCCTGAAATAATGACAGAGCCACAATGATCTTGTGGCTCAGACGGTTGGAGCATCATTCTATGCACTGAAAGTTTGCTGGTTCAATTCCTGGTCAGGGCACATGCCTGGGTTAAGGGTTCAATCCCTGGTTGGGATGTATTTGGGAGACAACTTGGCAATGTTTCTCTCTCACATTGATGTTTCTCTCTCTCTTCCTCTCATTCTAAAATCAATGGAAATATGTCCTTTGGTAAAGATTTTAAAAAAAATCTATTGCAAATTTGTATTTGAGTCCATTGCTGATTAGATAGGCTTGACTGAATATTTCTAAAGAACAATTACTTTGATTGATTTAATTAAATTTATTACTGGGCTTGGGATTCTTTTCTGGTTAGGATCCATTAACATTATTAAATTATTAAGATGATTAGAACATTTATTTTAGCAAGTTGCAAATACTTCAGGATAATATACAATAAAATACTAGAAACTTAGTTGCCTTTTTAACTAAAAAGGAGAGTATCCACTTTGATGAGGATGCAGTGTGCTGTGGAGAAAAGAGAAACAGGGACCTAGGCGCCCATCAGAATTTTTCTACTAATCAACTTATAGAAGTGGGAAAAGTTAACTTTTTTTACTTTATATTTTAAATTAGATTAGACTTAGAGAGAAGTTGCAAATATAGTAGAGAGAATTTCTGTATATCCCTCACTTAGCCTTTCCTAATGTTAGCACCATACATAACCATAATGCAATTATAAAATCCAGGAAAATAACATTGTTACAATATTATTAATTACATTGAAGATTTTGTTAAAATATCATCATTTTTTACTAGTTTTCTTTCCTACCACTATGTGGTCTTTTCAGAAGGTATCCAGCCATATAAAATGAAAAATAGAGACATTTATTGAAGAAGATACAAAATACAAGAAACACTGTACACAGGACAATGATGCTTCAGTCTCTTTCAAAATAGGCACCTTGGGACTTCACACAGTTCCCGCAGTCACCACTGGCTGCCCTGTCATATTTTCCTGAATCTCATCAATGTCTGAAATCTCTTCCCTTTCAAAGGTGATTACAGTTTGGGGAAAAGCCCAAAGTCACAGAGCACCAAATCTCAGCTG
Organism: Carollia perspicillata; assembly: GCA_004027735.1. Classification (NCBI taxonomy): domain Eukaryota; kingdom Metazoa; phylum Chordata; class Mammalia; order Chiroptera; family Phyllostomidae; genus Carollia; species Carollia perspicillata. The sequence continues at coordinate 6,505 of PVKM010021191.1, forward strand.
TAGCAGGGCTGAATCACCTGGGTGATTTGATGGTTCACCGATATATGCTGCACGAGACCTGATGCATGAGCAGGAGCACTGTCATGATGAAGTTGCCAATCACCAGTTGACCAGAGCTTCAGTCTTCTGAATCATCCAGATAACTTCCACAGAGGAATGTCCAAGTTTAATGTAAAATGTGATGCGCATTAGTTGCTCTACTCACTCAGTTATTTTGAATGTGATGGCCACACAGTCCACATGCTCACTCAACAGTGTCTACCGTCCCCATGGATTAGTACAGTGAAGTGATCATTGTTCACACATGTGCATTCCAGTCCACTCTGCTTGGCTTTCAGATTACATCAATATCCTGCAAACCATTCTTATATTAATAATGGCTGGAATTTTTCTGGACAGACCTCACATGTGTTCCCATCTCTTCTTTTTCTGCAATGATGATACTGTGGATCTCACACTGTATCTAGCTGTGATTTATTTTTCTTTGCTCTTCTCCGATGTGTGATTTTGTTTTCTACTTCCTTTTCTTTTATGATATTGCCATTTAGGAAGTGTACCAAATTGTACAGTGTTTCTCAGTTTAGGTTTGTTTAATACTTTTCATAACTAAAATCAGTTTATAATTTTATTGGTGCAAAAACACATACTAATGATATTGAGACTGTTAATCCACTGTCAAAATAAGGGACAATTTCTAATATACTTTCAATTAGTTTGTTCTGCTTTTTTTTTATTTTTTGTACTATGAAATTTTGTCTTCTCTGTAACCGAAAATAACATTTAAAAAATAACATATTTTAGTACTTTTATTTCCTTGGATGGAGAGTATGAACATATCATAGGCATCTTTAAACAGGAAAGTACATTCTTTTTAAGAAACTCAACTTTTAAGAAAATATATCCAGGGATTTAGGAGCTGTCTTCTAAAACAAAGTTAGCTAAGTTCACTAAAACCATAGCATGATTTTATGTTGTTGTTCCGTTTACAGTAGCCTGTTATACTTTATAGGTTTATCCTAAATATTTGCTGTGTATGTAATTAAATGGCTCTTATGACCAATTTTTACCTCTGTTGCATATGTGTTAACCAGAAATGGTAGGATGATTTAATTATGTGATTATTTACAAAATATATCCACCCAAGCTTTACTACAAAATATTATTATTAGATATCAGTATTTTTAGTAGATAACTTTTTATTTTAACACCTAATATGTGATATAACAAAGTTGAGAAGTTTATATTACCTCAATTTTCACAAAACCACATTGAGATGAATATCATGATATCAATTTTACAAATGACAGGCTGAACTTGGCAGAGTGGGTTCAATTGCCCAGAGGTGCACTGCAGATAAGTATCAGAGTTGATACATGAGTGAAGACAGTCTGGCTCCAAAGATTGTCTTCATAACAAGCAGAAGCTATATACACTTTTTTCTCACGAGGAACGTAGGTGTACTTAAGGTAGGTATAATCATGATACCTAAACTAACAAGTTTTTAGGTTCACCAGATTCATAACATTTTAATTGGGGGCTGGACAGAGGAAAAGAGCATTTAAAAATCAAACATTTTTGTTCATTTCTTCAGGCAAAATAAAGATAAAAAGCAATGTGATAGATGAAGATAATCATTTATAAGAAATAAAGGGGAGAAATAAATCTCCATTAGAGAATTTAAAAGTCAAAATCTTTTTAGTATAACTGATTTACTTTCTATTCTTTAAAATCTCAAAATGCAGATTGTTCAGGAATTGGTTTTTGTAATTTTAGGAAGAGATCAGAAAAAATCACTAACTTTCACAATGATAATAAATGGAGGATCACTCAGTTTTCATGTATGTAAAAAAGTTTCATGTGAGAGCATGCAATCACACTGTTTCTTAGTCAAATACGTAAGTATTATGGTGAAACTTTATTTTTGCCCACAATGCAAGGATGTAAAGTGAAGCCACACTTCCCCAGCATCCGCTTGCTAATGTCACTTGTGTTCAGAGGTGAGTAGAAGGCTCCTTATTCCTTCTGACTGGGAAAATAATGTATGCATCATTTTGTATACATTAGTGAGGAAGGAACAGACTGAACTTCTCTAAAACAGATAAACAGGTCTTTGATAAGGTAATTCAGGATTCATGACATATTTAAACCCCTAGCTTTTTACCTGGTCCTGTAAGTTGAAAGACCCTTACATTTGCAAGAACTATTTTTGCTAGGAATCAGTCCAAATTATCCAATATCCTGTGTCCTTAGATTAAACACAATGGGACAATATTAAAACTTTCTTGGATAAAATCTTAAGGAGAAGTAAATTGATTAAAATCTATAATAATTATTGTTGTAAGTAGTTGATATATTCATTTCTTGGGTCTCATGTCAAATCTAAACTTTGCTGTAATTCCCTGTTTTATGGCTATATTTAGCCCATAGGTTTTATTTACTTTTATATTTAAGCCATTACACATTTATTAATGACTTATTTCATGACTTTTTAATGCAGGGATTTAAAGATAAGCAAAATATTGTATTTGGAAACATAATGTCTATACTCCAGCCATGGTAGGAATAATAAAATAGATACTCAAAATGCAAAGCAAAGAAGATACATGGCTTAAGAAAGATACAAATAAAGAATAATATGGATATAGGGAGAGGGAGAGACAGGGACAGAAAGCATATGTCTGGGTAGCCATAAGATGCTTCTTAGATGAAAAATTTAAGATTAATTTTAAGGGATTCTAACAAGTAAAAGAAGAAGGAAGGAAGAAAGGAAGGAGGGAAGGAAGGAAGGAAGGAAGGAAGGGAGGATTCTTGAGAGAAGGAGGGCAAAGGAGAAAACTGAGAGTGCAGGTATGTTCAGTTTCTTTTAAAAGTAGAGTAGATAGGTGATGTAGATGGAGTTAAAAGGTAAGAATTTATAGGATTTGGTAGCTCATAGTGTAGAAGAAAAATTAGATAGATTTATGGTTTGAAATTACTGCATGTGTAATGGTAGCCTTATTTAAAGAAAGAAGCAAGACAGGAAACTGTACTGATTTTAGGAGCAGGAAAGTGATGGTTGCTTTTATTAAAAAGTTGAGATTAAAGTACCTGCTTAAACATTTGGGCTTTTGAATTATGCTTTGGATCTTAAAGGGGAATGTAAAGAATATAAAAGAGTTATAAGATGAATATCAAATCCTGGATCTTCTAATTTGTATGGCCTTAGGCCTGTCACAAGCTTTTTGAAGATCATTTTATTCATTATTAAAAAATAAAGATTAAAGTGTTCTTTAATCTACAGAACTCAGCAAATTCAAGATGTTCCTGTTTATGTCTCCATAAAAGTAATAGGTGAAGCTATTATTAAAGGGCATGACTAGAAGAAGTCTGAGAAGGGGTTAAGACAATTACTGTGTTGAATTAATGAAAAAGGAAATTTTAACCATCACATGGGATATTGTTTGTTGATGCTTTTTATAGTTTTATAACACAAATATACATGACTACACAATCTATTGCTTGAGGTTTTGTTTTTGAACTTTTTAAAAAGAATAGCATGTAGCATATATTCCTTTAAGTCTTGTTTTATTCTTGTCAGATTATTATTTTAAGATTCATCATGATGTTTAATTACAGATAATTTTTATTGCTGCATGATATTCCATTTTATAAAAATTCCATAATATATTTATCCATTCTACTGGCCATGAATATTTATGTTATTTCCAGATTTTTGGTATAAGGGCAGTCACATGGTGAACATTTTTGTTATGACTTCCAGCACATGTATGCAACAATAATATATATCCACAATGTTCAACTTCACAAAACAAAGTCAAATTTTTAATAAAATTATTGTGTCATTTTACACTTTTACCAGCAATTTGAAAAACTCCAGGTGCTCTTCAAATCATGTTTCCAATAGATTAAAATCTGTTGTTGCATGGTAGAGAAGGTATCACATGTTCTTTATTTACAGTCTCCCAATTACTAGTAAAGTTGGGTAATTTAGATATGTTTATTAGGTATATACATCTCTTGTGATAAGTCTATTAATATTGCTGTCTATTTTTACTGTTAATTTTTATGTCATTTATAGGTTCTAGCTATGTGTACTTCATATAGTCTTTGCTGACTATTAAGAATTTCAAATAACTTCTCACACTCTATTCATTGCCTTTAAAGACCCTTTTGTGAAAAACAAGTGTTCTTAATTTTTGCATGATTTTTGGATCAGTCTTAATTTTTGTTCAGTTCTTTTTTTTTGAAATTTATAAAATAGTTTTTGTCCCTAGATCAGAAAGACATGCACCTATATTTTCTTCTGAAAATTTTAAAGTTCAGCTTTTGCTTTTTAAAGTTATTAATTCATATAAAGCTAATTTTTTTCTATATTGTGTGGTGTAGAAACCCAATTTCATTTCTTATTAAAGCCCCATTATTAGCTCTATTTACTGAATATTTCTTTCTGTTTTAGTAATCAGTCCAAGGACCTCAGTCACGTAGGAAAGTTTAATCAAAGCATGAGAATTTTCCTGGCTCTATTTCGTTCCTTTGGTTGATTTTGTCCTCTCCCCACAGCAATATCATCTTGCCTTAACAAAATTGTGACAGATAGGGTAATTCCTCCTTTATTTTCTATTAACACACATGAGCCTATTTTGTGCAAGGTATTATTCTAAGCCTTTTCTAAATATTAATTCATGTAATGCTCAAAACAACCTTATAAGGTAGGTATTTTTTTCTGGTTTTACAGGTGAGGAAGTGGAGACAAGAAAGGGTAAGTAACATTTCTAAGCTCAGAGAGTGTGTCAGAGGTAGGATTGTAAATCAGGCAGTCTGACTCCAGAGTTCATTATTATTATTAATATGCTATACTGCTTCTTTGTTTCTAGAAGTACGTTGGATTTTTTTTGTATTCTACCTTCACATACATTTTGTATTCACTTACCAAGTGCTAAGAACAACCCTTGTGTGATTTCATGTTTCTTTTTAATTTAATTTTTAAATTATAGCCAACATACAATATTATGTTAGTTTTCAGATGTACAATATACTCATTAGATATTTATATACCTTACAAAGTGATCACCACAATAAGACTGGTAACCATCTGTTACCATACCTAGTTATAAAAATATTATTGACAATAATGTGTACATTACATGCCCATGACTAATTTATAGCTGGCAGTTTGTACTTCTCATTCACCTTCACCTTTTTCCCCACCCTCATACCCTGAATGCCCATGCATCTGGCAGCCATTAGTTTATTGTCTGTTTATTGTCAGAATCAAATGAGTTTGATTCTGTTTTGTTTTGTTTATTCATTTGTTTTGTTTTTCAGATATTAATGAAATAATAAAGTATTTGTCTTTATCTGACTCATTTCATTTAGTATGATATTCTGTAGGTCCAGCTATGTTGTCACAAATGGCAGAATTTCCTTCTTTTTACAGCAAAATAATAGTCATAAAATATATCTATATTATGTATGAAATATATATCAATAGCATCTATATATCATTATATATCTATATATCTATATTAATTATAATAGGTCTATATCTATATTGATATATTGATATAAATATCTACATGTGTAATATGTATCATCACATATTTTATATATTATATATTGATTATATATTGATGCATATTAACATATAATTAATATATACTGATATATAATTATATAATACTTGATGCTTATTGTATATTATTTATAATAATTACTATATGGTATTAATATATTTATGCATTATGTTGATGGTATATTATATAATGGATTGCATATTGATATATTTATACTATGTATTATATATCAATATAATATATAGTATAGATATATATTGTATAGATATATAATATGTCTATATAATCTATATACATAATCTGTATATCTATATAATATATCTATATATCTAATATATAGATAGATAGATAGATGGATAGATAGATATATCTCCATTCATGCACCAGTGAATACTAGTTCACTGGTACCAGTGAACTTAGTACATGTACTAGGTTGCTTCCATATCTTGGCTATTGTAAATAATCCTGCAATGAACGTAGAGGTGCTATCTTGAGAAAAAGAACCAAGATGGAGGTATATGTTCTCTAATTTTAAACTATACTCCATTTCTGTAGTACTAACACTATATGATACTGGCACAAAAATAGACACACAGATTTATAAAACAGAATAGGGAGCCAAGAAATAAGCTCACATGGTCAATTTATCTACAACAAAGGAGGCAAGAATATACAATATGTTAAAGACAGTTTCTTCAGTAAATGGTGTTGGGAATAGCAAACAGATACATGCAAAAAATAAAACTAGACCACTTTCTTACACCATATACAAAAATAAGCTTAAAATGGATTAAAGACTTAAATATAAGACCTAAAACAAACCATAAAACTCCTAGAAAAAAATATAAGCATCAAATTCTCAGACAAGGGTCTTAGCAGTATTTATTTGGTTATGTCTCCTTAGGTAAGACCAATAAAAGCAAAAATAAGCAAACAGGATTACATCAAACTACATAAATTTTCCACTGGGAAGAAACCATCAACAAAATGAAAATTCTATCTATTGAATGGGAGAAGATATTTGCAAATGATACATCCAATAAGGAGTTAATACCCAAAGTATACAAAGAACTCTTACAACCCAACATATTTAAAATCTGTTTTAAAAATGAGTACAGAACCTGTATAGATATTTCTACATAAAAAGACATTTAGATGGCCCACAGACACATGAAAAAATGCTGACCATCACTAACCTTCAGGAAAATGCAAACCAAAACCACAATGAGAGATCACTTCACACCTATCAGAACTGTTATTATCAAAAAATAACAAAGAATAAGTGCTGGCAAAGATGTGGAAAGAACAGAGTCCTCACACACCCCTGGTGGGACTGTAAACTGGTATGGCCACTGTGGAAAACAGTATGGAGAGTCCTCAAAAAAAATAAAAATAAAACTACCATATGATCCAGCAATCCTATTACTGGGTGTTTATCCAAATAATTTATGATTCTTACTGCAGTTCTAGAACATATATACAGTGATTTGAATATAATTAAACACACTAATATTTCTGCTGCCAAAACATACTTAGGGATATCACTGGGGTATGTAAAGATTATAGAGTGCTTCTGTTCAGTTTAGGTCCATTCAGTTTTGCTGTCAAATGAGTTATGATGTCAAAGTAATGAACATTTTTATTTATATCTCTTCAGGTACTTAGACTTAAGGGATGTGTTATTGCCATTTAAGAAATAAGGAAACAAAATCTTTGAGAGTTTAAACAATTAGACAAACTCGATTGTTCTTAAATGATAAACTGCTTGTAATTTATGTCAGCTTTTAAAAATTTTTCTTACATAGATTTTTAAACATCTTAATAACTCTGTATGTGTGCATGCTTAAGTAGACAGGGAAGATGGGTATAATCACCTCTATATTACAGATGAGAAAACTGAGGTTCAGTGATTAACCTAAAATCATCCTGTTAGTGAGAGAGAGTTCAATAATTTAAATTCAGATTTTCTTTTTCTTTAAGACTTTGTAACCTGTGATATTATGATGTTGATAATTTAAAAAATCATGTGCGAATTTGCCTTTTTCTTTCTAAAATGCATAATTCTGCCTATTGGTGTTTTTCAATTTAAAAAAAACCCTCATGTCCTTAGCTATTTTTCTATGTTAATTTTGCTCTGAATTCAAATATTAACATTTAGATCACAGTTAGTTCCTTTCCCATTCTTTGCTTTACAGCATGGCAAAGCCCGGAGGTTTGAGTTACTGACTTGAAAATGTGGTGTCAGTGGCTTGATGGAAGAAGGAACAAAGAGAAGTTGGGCTGGACAAGATACATAGTTTAGTCACTGTTTTAAAGAGTCATCTTCTTAAAGGCAGGAATCTGAGCCCCTTTATGTGAAAACTAAATGAGAACTAAGATTTTAATTATAGACTTCCTTAAAGTTCACCCTTTGTGTTAAGCCGGTAAGAAGCAGCTTTTTATAGATACCAAATTATTCGGTTTAACACTTCGTACTGAAAAATCACTTTCATGATTTTTTATTATAAAAAGCTATTTTGGAGCTGCAGCTATAACAAATGAAGTAATGTTTCAGTTGAATTAAAAATACTAGAACAATATAAACACCCTGTGGTCAGGATTCAAGGTACTGAACTTACTATGAACAGTGCGTGATTGAGTGCCGGAGTGACACAGAGCAGTAAACCAAGAAGGGGTAACCATGGAGCCCAGAACACCAGCAATCCCATTTGTCTTGACCAAGTATTTGGTACATAATAATCTGGAACCCTTCTGCAGAGGCTTTACTCCCAGTCCTCCCATGAAACACTCTGTAACCTTTTCAAAGTCATGCATTCCTCTGGGCTTTGGTTTTCCTTATCTGTAAAGTGCAAATTGATCTATATATATTCAAAGATTCTTTGCAGTGATGATATTCTAAGATCCCAAACACTTATGAAGAGAATAATTTAAAAGGACTTCAGTAGTAATTAAGCAAGGTGAAAAAAAACAGTATCATGTAAGCTAATACTGAATTCAAATATTAACATTCAACCTCAAATGTGAAGTCTTGTTAAATGTTAAAAATGTTACATTTATTATCCCCACCCTGAGTAGTATTGGTGCAGCTGACTCAGACTCGAGGTATAATTTCACTTTGGTTAAATGTTTGGATGCTGCTTCAAATCATGATACTCATTTAGTCTAATTTGATTGTCTGGATTTTGGTCTCATTTTATATTCTTAGGAAAGTGTATCAAGGTGCTACTTCACAGGTTTTTTTCAAACAACACAGAAATTCTATACATTCATTATTCTGCAAGAACATTATACCTTTGAGAGTATGCTACCTAGTATAATGTGATTAATCCATAAAAAATACTTAGCAAAGTAGATGGTATAATACATGGTTTCTTGCATTGATGAGAGCTATAATGTATGGGTATCTTTACTCACTACTATGACTTGGTGATTATTCATGTTGGACACACATAACTTGATAAACAATTGCTACATACCGTTATCATCCTCCTGAAAACCAACAATTCTAACAACTACTTGTAGGCTTTTAATTATCCATTGTCTAAGCATAAAGATAAGAACATTAAAAAGTAAAGTGTACAAATGAAGAGAACATTTTTATGTTGTTTTTCAATATAAAAGTTGGATTACATTTTACTGGTCACCATTCTTTTTTAATTTATTCTTCCAGAATGGGTAGAGGAACTACACAGAAATCTTAACACTTTAGGACTAATCCAGGCTTTCTGTCAAATGGATGTGTAGAATATGCCATTATTGCCTCTGGAAATCAATTTCCCCATCTATAAATTAGACGATTCATTTTATAATTTTAAATTTTATTTTTTTATCATTCTATAATTAACTCAAATCCCTTTCCAAAATTCTTGAACCTAGGTTCTTATGAAGCTAAATGAAAAATGTTATTTTGATACTGATAGGCAATCACAACCCCTGGGAGTGACTGAGGGCATGGTGTGCAGCCCTACAATACCTTCAGAACCACCTGGGCCCCTGGCAAGGACATGGATTATCAGAGCTTCCCAGCGTAGCAGCGGGGCCACGTTGCCAGAGTAATTGAGCTGGTGCCCTGCAAATGCTTCACCCCCGGTGTAGAGTATCCTGCTCCTGGCTGTTGATCCCCCACTCTCTGTTCTGCTTGCTAAGGCCATCCTCCACATCCGCTGAGAAACCATCCTGGGTACTGCATGAGAGGCTGGTTGGAGTCTCCAGGGTCCCTTTACTCTATCAATGTTCCTAGAGTACGAGTAACTCACTGCATGTGGGATATAAACATATGGGTGGGGTGTGGAGTTAAGAGAACACCTCAGGAATCTCCCTCATCCTCAGGTAAGAGGGAGGCAGGAGAAAGTATTAGACTGAGCATGCACGAAGCTAGCAAGATAATTGGATAGGAGAAAAGCCTCCCTATCCCTTTTTGGTACTCGATTGAAAGTGGGACTAGGGGGAAGTAGGTGCATGTGCCATAATGGAGGCAGAGGGTGCATGACCAAAGAGGACTGTCAGTCTAGCCGGGGAAGAGGAATTGGTTGGGAAGTGGACTCACTCAAATCACATGAAAGCATCTGGTCCTTCCCAAACCAGAGCTCATCTATACCCAAGGGAATGAAGAAAGCATTCTTACCCACCTGGTAAACACACTGGCCAGGTGCATTTGTGGGTGAGTTTGTGGGACCTTGTGGCCCAAGAAGCTGCATGACCAACTGTGGCACCAGCCCCACACATGAGAATAGGAGGGAACCTGAAACCAGACAGCAACCAGGAACATACTGAGCTACCAGAATGACCATCCGGCAGCTGTCTGCCAGTCCCAAAGGATGGTACACTAAATGGGAACAGGAACTCTGGATTCTGTCTGTTGTTTTGGTCTTGCTGAAGACAGCTGGCTTTTGTTGAGGAGATGGGCTTTGAGATAAGAGTCCACCATTCTCTCAGAAGGTACAATATCTAAATTAAAATGTCTTTCCTTTCTCACCAGCCTCTCCCTCTAGAGTCTCTTTCAGTGGTGGTAGGCAGCCTAACCCCACTTCACTTCAGTAACAATTTCATAACAGATAATTAGTGTGTAAAAGTTGACTCTGAATTGCTTCTTCAATAATTCTAAAATTCACTTTATTAAAATGGGAATTAACTAGTCATTTTTGAAAAGTCAAAATAGATATAAAATCACCACCAATAAGACATGCCTTTGGAAAACAGAGTTGAATGCATATTATTGTATACTTTTGGGATGTAAAAAGCATTGTGATTGTGTGATTGATATTTATCATGTCTATGAATTGAACCCAAAGAACCAGGAGATGTCCTCTAAAACTAAGCCCTGCAGATTTCCTGTGTGTGATACAGAGGAAACTCGATGCTTCATATCTTATTTATAAAATGCTAGGACATTTTGAGGCTTCTGGTCAAAATGGAGGCATAAGTAGATATGTTGGCTTCCTCACACAACTAAAAGAAGAACAACAAATTTAAAAACAAAAAACAAGCAGAACTACTAGAAAATTGAACTGTATGGAAGTCTGACAACCAAGGAGTTAAAGAATAAACATTCATACAGACTTGTAGGAGAGGTAGAGAAGATGCACAGCAAGGCAATGGCTGCCAGACCCTGTAGGCAAGACAGCAGCTGGTGGACCAACTAGTCACACATTTGTATGTAGATAAACCAGGAAAAACAACTGGGAAGTGAGACAGACTGTGCAGCCCAGGGTTCCAGTGCAGAGAAATAAAACTTCAAAATATCTGACTGTAAAATCCTGTGGGGGTTTCAGCACCAGGAGAAATTCTCAGTCTCATCAGAAGTGCCCATTGGAGGGACCCATGGGGTCCTAAAACTTACATAAACCCACTCATATGAGAATCAGCACCAGAAGGGCCCAACTCACTTGTGGGTAGCAGGGGAAGTGACTGAAAGTGGGGCGAGAGCCAAGTAGGCAGCATTGTTCCCTCTCTGACCCCTTGCCAACCTATAGCACCATGAAACAGTGAAGTGGTTTGCCCTGCCCTGGTGGAATACCTAAGGCTCCGACCCTTACAGCATAACAGGTGCACCAAGACAAGAAATATGGCCCAAATGAAGGAACAGATCAAAACACCAGAAAAAGAACTAAGCAATGATGAGATAGCCAATCTATCAGATGCAGAGTTCAAATAGTGATAATCAGGATGCACACAGAAATGGTTGATTATGGACACAAAATAAAAGAAGTGAAGCCTATACCAAGTGAAATAGAGGTAAATATACAGGGAACCAACAGTGAAGGGAAGGAAAACAGGGTTCAAATCAACAATTTGGAAAAGAAGGAAGAAATGAACATTCAACTGGAACAGAATGAAGAAACAAGAATTAAAAAAAAAATGAGGAGAGGCTTAAAAAACTCTGGGACAACTTTAAACTTCCAGCATCTGTATCATAAAGGTGCCAGGAGAAGAAGAAGAGCAAGAAATTAAACTTATTTGAAAAAAAATAATAAAGGAAAAATCCCCCAATCTGGTGAAGGAAACAGACATAAAACCCCAGGAAGCTCAGAGTCCCAAGGAAGTTGAATCCAAAGAGGAACACACCAAGATACATCATAATTACATTACCTAAGATTAAAGATAAGGAGAAAATCTTAAAAGCAGCAAGAAAAAGGAGACAGTTACCTACAGAGGATTTCCCATAAAACTATGAGCTGATTTCTCAAAAGAAACCTTACAGGCAAAAAAGGCCTGGAAAGAAGTTTCAAAGTCATGAAAGGCAAGGAGGTGCAACCAAGGGTACTCTATCCAACAAAACTATCATATAGATGGGAAGGTCAGATAAGGTGCTTCCAAGACAAGGTAAAGTTAAAGGAGTTCATCATTTCCAAGTCCTTATTATATGAAATGTTAAAGGGACTTATCTAAGAAAAAGAAGATGATCAAAAATATGAACAGTAAAATGACAACAAACTCACAAATAAAAACTGAACCTAAGAAAAACAAAAACAAACTAAGCAAAAATCTAGAACAGGAACAGAATCACAGAAATGGAGATCACATGAAGCGTTATCAGTGGAGAGGTCAAGTGCGGATAATAGGGGTAAAGGTACAGAGAATAAGAAGCATAATTGGTAGCTATAAAATTGACAGGGGGGGGTTAAAAATAGTACAGAAAATGGAGAAGCCGAGGAACTCATGTGTACAACCTGTGGACATGAACTAAGTGGGGAGGAAAGCTGGAGGCTGTGGGGGTGCGGGACAGAGAGGATAAATGGAAGAAAAAACTGGGACAACTGTAATAGCATGATCAATAAAATATAGTTAAAAATAAAATGGTAGGATATTTTATAGAAAATTGTATTTATAACCATTAGTACTACATAAATACACTAATATAATCATTAAAAATGAGGCATGTACATGTATGTGTATTTGGTGTGTCTGCATGCCACATGTAGCCATTTGTGTGTTGGGAGGAAGATAACAATGAAAAAACAAATAATGGAATACAAGAAGTCTAAATTAATATATAGTTCTAATTGAAAGTGTTAAAGAAAATGATCTTTTAAAAACTAAATTGTGCATTGATGAAAAGCTTTTAAATAATAATTTATATTTGAATTTACTTCCATTTAACAGTGAAACATAGTGCATCATTACCTATATGTCAAAGAAAGGCACTTCGTGTGAAAATCTTACAGATAAGAGAGAAAGGGGGAAATTATTGGTACAGTGTACAGTTGAACCAAATCACTGCTTCAGAGTCTAAAACAATTTATATATCAGAGTGCAGGCATGTATTTGGAGAAAATTCATAAGTCAGAATTAGTCTGACAAGGAAAAGAAACACACATAAAACTATTATCCAAATACAAAAGGTACTTTCCTAGAATAAAGAAGTCCTTTAGTTGTGGAAGGAATTATAAAACATGTAAACATCATCATAGCAACAAATATCATTGTTAAAAACACAGACACTAACACACTTAAACATAATACAAAAGCAATATTTATAGTTAGTTTTTCAAAGGCAAGCAGTTAGCCAAGTTAACAAATATATTTACCACTTGTGAAACATTCTTCCTGAAAAAACAGTTCTGTCCTGATAATATGGTTTCCTGAGGCAGTGTTTCTCCAAGCACAATGGGGAACCACCTGAGAACTTCTTAGAAATGCAAATTCTCAGGCTCCACCCCAGAACAACTGAATCAGAAAATCTGGGCAAAGCCAACCTTGCAGGAGATTCTCATGCACATAAAAATATGAGAAGCACTAGTTTAGTAATTCAACAGAGAAATTGGAGAGTAACCCTATGCTGTTATCCTGAAATCACTATATATTGTATTTCATATTTATATTTCTTTTTTATTGTTGTTCTGTTATAGTTGTCCCAATTTTCCCCATGCTCTTCCCTACCCCACCCACCTCTCTCTCCCATAGTCAATCATGACCCTGTGGCCTATGTCCATGGGTCATTTATACCTGATCCTTGACTAGAGTCTTCTGTGTCTTCCTCCCTTATCTACATCTCCCATCCCCTTTGGTCACTGTCAGTCTGTACCAATCTCTATTACTTTTTCAATAATGACTGTGGCATGTAATAAACTTTTATCATCACAGTCAGAGTTCAGTAACATATGGTAATTATGTAACATACTAGACATACATACGGTAACTGAAAACATAATAGATAATGAGAGGGTGAAAAATCCATAATGAATAATGTTTATGATTCAAAGCTAATGTGACCCGTAGCCTTAAAAACAAAGCTGTTTAAAAGAGGAATTGTGCCAAGTGAGAGTATAGGGAGAAAAAGGATAAGAATAAGTCAAAAAAGTTTCATAGAAGCATAAGTTTATCTTTTGAAGATTAACTTATTTCTTGTATTTTATTACACTTCACTATATATTCAAATGTTTATTTTTAGCACATAATTTTTTCAGTATTATGAGCAAAGGTATTCAAGATATTTACTGGGTCTTTCTAGGGATGCATGTATACTTCTATTTGTCATTTAAGATCCTCCTACACACTGTATGCTTGTATGTATAATGTATTTAATACTGTGGAGACACAGAAAACATAACTTTGCTCCCACCTTCTATATTCTTCTAACTGGCCTAATGATTAAATTAATATAAGACACTTCTGGCCAAAATGGAGGTGTAGGTAGACACACTGTGCCTCTTTGCACAACCAAAAGAAGGACAACACCAATTTAAAAACAAAAAACCACCAGAACTGCCAGAAAATCGAAGTCCAACAACCAAGGAGATAAAGAAGAAACACTAATCCATACCGGTAGGAGTGGTGGTGTCGGGCAGCTGGAGCGAAGAGGACTCCTGGCAAGGAGCGGCTGGCAGACCCAGAGAATGTGGCAGATTGTGGAACGAGGTGCTCAAGGCTGCAGCTGGCAGGCAAGGCTACAGCGGCAGCTGGTGGAGCGGGCTGTGACACTTTCGTGCTCAGATAACACAGGTGAAACAAAGAGGGAGTGGGATCGACCGCACAACCCAGGGCCCCAGCATGGGGAAATAAAGCCTCAAATGACTAATTGAAAACAGCCAAGGCGGGTGAGGTGGCTGTGGGAGAAACTCCCAGCCTCACAGGAGAGTTCATTGGAGAGACCCACAGGGTCCTAGAATGTGTACAACCCCACCCACCAGGGAATCAGCACCAGGGGGGCTCACTTTGCTTGTGGGAAGCAGGGGAAAGTGACTGAAAGCCGGCAGAGAATGGAGCAAGTGCCATGGCTCTCTCTCAGATCCCTGTGCCACATACAGCATAACAACACAGGGAACTGGGTTGTCCCACCCTGGTGAAAAACCTAAGGCTCCACCACTCACTACATAACAGGCATGTCAAAGACAAAAAAAGAAAAAAATGGCCCAAATGAAAGAATAGATCAAAGCTCCAAAAACAATAGAACTAACTGATGAAGAGATAGCCAACCTATCAGATCCACAGTTCAAAATGCTGGTAATCAGGATGCTCACAGAAATGGTTGAATTTGGTCACAAGTTAGATGAAAAACTGAAGGCTACACTAAGTGAAATAAAGGAAAATGTATAGGAAATCAATAATGATGGGAAGGAAACTGGGACTCAAATCAATGGTGTGGACCAGAAGGAAGAAAGAAACATCCAATCAGAAAAGCATAAAGAGTTCTTGGGATATAATCCCAGCAGTGCAATTGCTGGGTCAAAAGGCAGTTCCATTTTTAGTTTTCTGAGAAAATTCCGTACTGTTTTCCATAGTGGTTGTACCAGTCTGCAATCCCACCAACAGTGAACTAGGGTCCCCTTTTCTCCACAACCTCTCCAACACCTGTTGTTTGTTGCTTTGTTTATGATGGCCATTCTTACCGGTGTCAGGTGGTATCTCATTGTGGTTTTAATTTGCATTTCTCTGATGGCTAGCGATCTTTTCATGTGTCTCTGAATCCTCTGTATGTCCTCCTTGGAGAAATGCCTGTCCAAGTCCTTTGCCCATTTTTTAATTGGGTTGCTTGTCTTCTTGGAGTGGAGTCATGTAAGTTCTTTGTATATTTTGGAGATTAAACCCTTGTCTGAGGTATCATTGTCGAATATGTTTTCCCATATAGTTGTTTCTCTTTTTATTTTAATGCTGTTTTCTTTAGCTGTGCAGAAGCTTTTTATTTTGATGAGATCCCATTTGTTTATTCTTTCCTTTATATCCCTTGCTCTGGGGGACATGTCAGTAAAAATG
>PVKM010021192.1:0-22768 GCA_004027735.1 Carollia perspicillata
ATGCTCAATATTGCTGACCATCAAGGGAATTCAAATCAAAACCACAATGAAATGGCACTTCATACCTACTATGACAGCTACACTAAAAAGCAAGGTGATAACGAGTGTTAGTAAGGGTCTGGAGAAACTGACACCACCTGCACTGATGGTGAATATGAAATTGTGCAGCTGCTATGGAAAACAGTCTGGCCATTCCTCAAATGGTGATGCATAGAGTTACCATACGACTGAGCACTTCCACCTCTGGCATCTACCCAAGAGAAATAAAAATACATATCTCCACCAAAACATGCACACAAATGTTCGTAGCTGCATGATTCATAATAGCCAAAATGTCCGTCAACTGATAAAAGGACGTAAAATGTGGTATGTTCCTGCAATGGAATATTATTCAGCCATAAAAAAGAATGAAGTACTGATATACGATAGAGCAGTGATGGCCTTGAAAACATGATGCTAAGTGACAGAGCCAGTCACAGAAGTGTATGTCACAGACCACACAGACCGGTCACAGACCACATGGTGTATGACTGCATCTACACGAACTCTCCAGAAGAGGGAGGTCATAGAGACAGCATAGATCACTGTGGGAGGGAGGGTAGGGATGAAGAATAAGGAGCGAGAGAGAAGAAAACACTCCAGAACTAATTACGGAGATTGGTGTGTGAATTATACTTCAGTAAAGCTATTATTTTTAAAAAATACAGAGGATATAAGACCTGGATCATCCCTCTGTAAGCCCTCCAGAGTCAGTAGAGCCTAGTGTTTAAGGGCAAGGACTTTGCATTCTCCGCCTAAATAAGGATCTTGGCAGCACCCTCATCTGTGTCCTCGTGTCTAGGGCAGGTACTTCACCTCGCAAAGCCTCAATTTTCCAGTCTGTGAAATGGGGATGATGATACCTACTGTTTATTGCTACCTTTGTAGTAATGTCTATTCAACACTCAGTGAGTGCTGCCCTACTGGCTGATTCCACTTTTAACACTTTGAAAATATTCCTTCTTGTTTCTAGTGCAATGAATTTTGCTTCATGGTTTTCTTATCCTCTCCCTTAACCCACACGTGCCATTTCTTCTCTGTGAAGCTCCAGTATTCTAAGGGGTTACCCTTAAGAGCACCAAAATTCCACCAGCATTTTATGTGGAAGCCACGTACACTCGCAGATTTGGATCCCTCGCCCAGCGTTCTTTTCGTTCTTCTCCCGGGCTGGCCCTCTCTAGGCTGAACTCGGTCCACGCTGATCCTCTGGCCTCAGGGCACTTTTCTATTCACCTGCTCTAAAGCTTAGCTGCCTGTGACAGTTTTTGTTCACTGATCTACCCTTTCCACCTTCAGTTAATCACCGAAGCTCCTCCAATACCTTCAAACTGAAATGCCTAAATGGTAGGTGGGGTCCTTGGAAAGAAAAACTAATGATGAGAGAGCCTCTTCTCAATGATTTTCTAAATCTGCTTCCACTTTTCGTACAGGTCAGTGAGCTCAGGACCTCCATGCAGTCTGTCTTACAGGAGTGGAAGGTGTATGACAAACTCTATGATGATATGAATATGATGGCAATTCGATTTGGGTACTGCGTGGAGCACAGCCGGCCTGTGGTTTTGTCGCTGGAGGCGCTGAGATGCCAGGTGCAGAACCTTCAGGTAAATGACCCAGGTCTCGCACACACGTTGTTGGCAGGTGACCTCCGGTGGAAGCGGGCACAGCAGCCAGTACAGCCGCGCTTGTGCTCTCGACAGAGACGCACAAAACAGTATTTTAAACAGCAGCCTCCAAAGTGTACCTTGAAATTCTAAAATGAATCCCATGGGCCAAGTGAGTGAACCTTTGTAAAAGTTTACATTGAATTTTTCTTTATGTTGAACATCTATATCGTTTCATGACTTAAAGGTTTTGGATTTTGGTGGGGTTTTCTTTGTATACCTTTTACAGTTTTTGTCTCAAGTGAAAGAATGTTGTCTCGGGTGTTTTCTTCTTCACATTTCTAATAATTGACCCCAGTCCTATCAAGGGTTGAGTGTTGTTACTGTGATATACAGCAAGTGTTGAAAAGCTGCTGCCTCCTTTGGAATCAGCCTGGCCATTCTGAAACTAACCTTCCTGCTCTCTGTTCTCAGTGTCTTCAAGACGAGGCTGAGAGCAGTGAAGGAAGTTGGCAGAAACTCCAGGAAGTTACTGGAAAACTCAAAGATTACTGCCCCTCAGTTGCTGAAATTATCGAAGAGAAGTGCCAACGTACTCACACAAGGTATGCACTAAGATGCAATTTGAATAATCGATCAGATATCTTAATGACGTGGTAAATGAAGTGGCATGGGCGTTCCTACTCTTAAGCATCTGAGGTCACTGATTTCATACTATTCTGGCCTCTACTGTCTTGAAGGGTCTAATTCATGTAAAATTGGATGTCGCGAAGGCTATTACCTACCCTGTTCAAGCGTTTGGTATAATCAATCTGGAAATAGCATAATTACAGCCTCAGAGTAGCCATTTTCAGAAGGCTACTCTGTTAGGACTAAATGCCCAGTGTAATCCTCAGGGACACCAAAATCCCAGGCAGAAACAGACTAAGGGGTGGGCAGATGGGCAGTCTGTTCCACTGGAAACATCATAAGATCGAAGAAAGGGGATGTCGGAATACCTTGGGGGAAGCGATGTGTGGGCTTGAAAGGGATTTTTGATGAAGCACATATGATAGAAATCTCCATTAGAAGTGAGGCCCTAGTTAGTTGCAGAGCTTTCATTGTGTTGAATGGGGTGTGAAAGCTGGCCTACAGCTGACTTAGTGATGGGGGAGAAAGGCAAGATACTGCAGTCTGCATGTGGAATGAAAACTGTTTCCTTTATTGGCACTTTATATTAGGAATGCGTATGGCTTTTCTAATTGGAGAATAAATTGGACATAAACACAATTTAAGTAGGCCTGTTTAAAGACCCCCCTCTATAAAGCAGGAGCCAGGTGGAGAGGTTTCATCGGGCATACAGATCAGTACTTTCTCCGTGTTTGTCTGAGAGGCAGTCATACTATAGTAGATATTTTTGTGGAGAACTTTAAAGTCAGTTAAATATTCAGATTTGAACTTCTGTTTATGTGTTGATGGTGCAATTAATTTTAAAGAAAGGCAGTAACAGTGTTGTCTAAGCAATCCATCTGCTATTAACTTACCAGTAGAGTGCATTGAGCTTTTGCTGGAGGAAAAGGTTGGGACCAGAGACCTGTTCATGTGCCCTGACAGGTGGACTCAGGTGAACCAGGACATTGCAGACCAGTTGCAGAAGGCCCAGAGTCTGCTCCAGCTCTGGAAGGCTGCCACCAGCGCTCACACCGAGGCTGTAACAAGGCTGGAACAGCAGGAGGCCAAGTACCACCAACTTGCAAGCATCAACATGTCTGGAAACAACCTGGCAGAGATCCTGACCCCAGCCCTACGGGACATAAAGGTGAGCACAGAACCCATTTGGGAAAACAAGAACTGAGACCTGGGGACTAGACAGAACACAAGGACAAAGTGGGTCCAGACAGGTGCAAAGCAGGCTCTGTAGGACACGGGCAAGACTGGGGTGTGTGGAGGCTCAGAGGCCTGGTCCAGGCAGCAGGTAGCTGGGTCAGGGGCACCTGACACCTCACCTTGCTGCAAGTCTTCCCTTTCACTGTAGCATGTAAATCTCTAAACCAAAGGCCTCAATACAAAGTTTCAAATAAAAGCAAAGCTGTCTCACCCTGGCTGGTGTGGCTCAGTGGGCTGAGTACCAGCCTGTGAACCGAAAGGTGGCTGGTTCTGTTCTCAGTCAGGACACACGCCTGGGTTGTGGGCCAGGTCCCTGGTTGGTGGTGTGTAAGAGGCAACCAGTTAATGGCAACTGATCGATGTTCCTCTCACACATCAATGTTTCTTTTCCCTCGTTTTCTTCCTCCCTTCCCTTCTCTCTGAAAAATAAATCTTTTAAAAAAGAAAAAGCAAAAGTATCTCAACTGAGTGTAATTATCTATAAATAATAGATGTGGAATCTCTTGCTTCAGAAATACCATGAAAAAAAGATAATCATGGACTCACCTCCATGTTAGTATGGCTTTTCTGTGGGTATAGTGATATTTAGACTATATATAAGAGCTGTATGAGAGGGGACCCAAGAAAAACCGGAATTATCTTCTGGCAGGTGGCCTCCTTGTAATACAGGCTTCCCCCACTAGGTGGGTGTTCTAGGAATCCACCTATATCAGTGTACCAGCTGGCATTGCTGCGAGAGGCTGCATTCAACCTCAATGAATTTTTTTGAAGACTCTTTCAATGCATTTGCCCATTTCATGTAGGGTGATTTACAGGTGCACCTGCCCAAACCGCGCTGAGTGTTCAGCAGTTTTGACCAAAATGGCATGACCTCCTGTCCCACCCTCCCTATTCACCTAACCTCACCCCAAGTTTTTTCATTTCCCCAATGAAAAAAGTTCTCAAAAGGGAACGTTTTGCCCTGTAGAAGAGGTGAAACAAAAATCAGGAGCACTAAAAGGCATCAAAATCAACAAGTTCAGAAACTGTCTTGAGCAATGGAAAAGAGTGTCACTAGGTATATTGCATCAAATAGAGAGTACTTGGAAGGTGACTGAAGTTTAAACGTGTAAGAATAAATACACAATATTTTGTAAATAAATTCCAGGGTTTTGGGGGGCCTCCCCTCGTATAATTTCCTCTGTGGTTTTATCCTATTATGTTAACGAAAGCCCAAAAAGTGACTACTATCAAGTTTTAAACTGGATAACCAACTGCCTTTTATATCTTCTGCTACTATAGGGCAAGTTAAGAGATATTAACCAATTTAATGAGAAAGACAAGAATCCAACAGATGTGATCTGTATTTCTAGTCTATTATTTAAAAAAGGAAACCAAAAGGCAAATTCACCCACACAGTATTTCCAGAGTCGCCTTAAAGTCGACCTGGTTAATGAGATTCTACAGTCTCTGCAAATAAATCCATTTATGTCACAAAGTCTCAGACAGAGGATGAGGCTGCCCTGATCCATAAATGGCAGTAAAGCAGATTTCTAAAGTGTTCAAAGATTAAACATGTAAAGCACAGGCTCGACCAGGCGATCTCCAGTTCCTAAAACCCAGAAGCCCCAACTCTGTTGGTCAGTGGGCAGTTCAGTCTCTGATCTGGCAGATTTCAGAACGGCACCAGTGATGTGCATCTGTAAAGAGAGCTTGGCTTTCTCAGCTCTTTAAGATAAACAATAACAAAAAGCCATGCCTGCAATTTTGGGGCAGAAATTTCGCTAGATGTCGATGGAGTCACGGGGAGTGGGGATGCATGTTGTGAAAAGAGGAGGAAATGCTTTCTGATCACTGTGTCTTCTCCAGGAGCTGCAGCACGATGTGCAGAAGACAAAAGAAGCCTTCCTCCAAAATTCCACTCTCCTGGACCGACTCCCACAGCCTGCCGAGGCTGACACCCACGTGCTTCTCTCTGGCCACCGGCACTCCCTCCAGAGGGCTTCCTACTTGGAAAAGATGCTGCTTGTGAAAGCAGATGAATTTGAGGTTTGTCTTGTTATGTCCTTCAAGCTGTAGTCTTGGGCATTTGCCCATTATCCTCAATTTCTTCTGTCCTGTGAAGCAGTAGTAACCTGTGCTTTGTGGGCTGCTCCTCACGGCAACTGCAGAATGAAGCTGCCCCAGAAATAGCTGCCATTTCACACGATTCTTCAGGTCTGTGGTTTTTCCATCACGTGGGCGATGGGCAGATCTTGAGCAACCATATCTTCATCACTGAACATGTTAGTTTAAAGAGTCAGATAGTTCATACGCTGTTCAATCTCAACAGTTATTTGGATCTCCCACTGGGGTGATGGAGTTTGAGTCATGGGCCATTTGTGGTATTCCACACTCACTTTTTGAAAAGCCCTTTGTGCGTGCACTGTCAAAAAGCTGCATAGAAGGCCTTTGTACTCCCATATGACATCTCAACAGCAGCAGGAAAAAAATATTTATCTAACAGGACGGAGGGAGCAGAGTTCGGACTGGTAGTTGTCTGCATGGCTCCCCCGGGCAGGGGAGCTGTTCATCCTCGAAGGCTCCTTGTTCTGCCAAAGGCTCAGAGTGAAAGTCAGGACTCTCTGAGTATGCAGGATAGTAACGCGCTGCCAGGGGTGTTGGGAACAACTTGAACTTTCATCGGCTCCCAAGACTGTGCTTAATTCTGTCCTGTGTGCACATGGACATTGTTTCTAATGAAAATTTCTCTTGTTCTAGTTTGTTCTATCACAGTTTAAGGATTTCGGGGACCAGTTGGAATCTTTGAAAGGTCTTATTATGCATGAAGAAGAGAATTTGGATAACCTCTGTCGACAGGAAAAGGAAGAAAATCCTGATTTATTCCTGGTATTGCCAATATTTATCATTTCTAAGGGCTCATCGTAGGATAAAAAATAAGCTAATTAGTGTCACGGTAGAGAATCTGTCTGTAGCATAACTCTTAAGCATAGTAATTTATATGTCATTCATTCTTGCCTTATTTTCCCTAAGCTGTACAAAAGTGTGACAATATAGGGCTCTATTTTAGTAATATGCCATAGTAATTTTAGTGGATTTTTAATTTTTGATGTCTTTACTAATTAGCTTCAGTCAATGAGAATAATCTAGGAAATGACTGTGGTGATTAATTAAATTTTTCTGGTTGAAGATCAAAAGTAAAATGCCCTATTAAATTAATTGTATACTTTTTAATGTATTAGCTAAGTAAGTTTAGTGTAGTTAACATCAATGAATGGGAGATTTAAAGAATGCTGGACTCTGCTCCTTCCTAAGTACCAATCCTCACAACCAAGATCAGGAGTCAGGAGCCTACGGCACACGCCCATCCCTTCCTTTTACGTGTCGTCCCCTGGAGTTTTCATGCTGCAGGGGCAGAAGTGAGTAGTTGCAACAGAGATCATATGACTCATTAAAGGCTAAATTACTTCTGACCTAGTCACCAACAGAAAAAGTTTGCTGACCCTGACCTAGACTATTCTGTAGTGGCACCATGGATATTGTGAAGGACGTTTGCTTAACATATTGTTGACCTAGAGGCTGTCCCTGGAATATCATTTTAAAAATAAAATTTTGATAAGTTTGCATTCTTCTGTGGTTTTAGATTCTACCAAAATACAGATGTTTAAGTACCGTTCTTTACTAGGGTTGTTGTAAGGATTAAATTTTCATTTGATTTGAAGGTCAACTGCATGATCTGTTGAAGGTCAAGTTGCTGGCAAACCAAATGGGATTTGAAGGTCTAGAATGGGTCCTTCAAAAACAAAACAAAACTCGTCTTTGTCTTCCTGAAAGACAAAATCTGAGATGGCTTTCTGTTTCCTGGGCTGTTTAGGTCACGCATGCGGCTTGTAGAAAAGCCACAGGACCGAGAGACCTGGGTTCCGGTCTGGTTCTAACTAGCGGTTTGGCTGTGGGCAAGTCACTGACGGATGCAGGCCCCGGTTTTCCTCCTATCTGACATAAGGATGGTCTGCAGGATCTCTGCAGCCTTTTTATCATGTAACATGTTATTGTCCAAAGATCTGGAATTTGGTGTGTGTTTTTTTAATAGAATTACGTGCTAGCACTGACAGCTCACTCACCTGATGTTGAACACCTGAATGAAGTAAGCCTCAAGCTCCCGCTTAGTGATGTGGCCATAAAGACATTGCAGAACGTGACCCGGCAGTGGAATCGGGCCACGGCTACCGCGCTGGACCGCCACAGGTCAGCACAGCCCGTCTCCCCCTTCTGCTCCAAGTAAAGGGAAATTCACAGTGGGAGCTCATTGTCATATGGCTCTGTTTTATTTGTTTTTAAACCTTTATAGTGAGCTTCAGGGAATCGGATTAAATGAACAGTTTCTTCATTACTGTGAAGAGTGGGTCCAACTCTTGCAGAAGATGGAAGAGACGCTGAAGATGAATATTGCCGACAGCCTTCCGGCTCTCCTGGAGCAGCAGAAAACCTATGAGGTAGGCAGACTGTGCCCTCGGACCCCTCACCCTGGGGGTGGGGGACATCAGGGAAAGATGGATTTAAGTAAAATACAAGTTCTGTTGTCGGCTGATCCTGTGTCAAATTCTCACACGTTTCATGCTTTTCAGCGTGTTGTTTTTATTACTCTATTTCATTAATGACAGAACTAGATGTTCTGCAGTAAGTGGAATCTTCTAGCACAACTTTGCTTCCGCAGAATGCGAATGTTACACCACTTTACCGAGAGCGTGTTGAAGTACTGCAGCTCATCTTTGCATTTTCACTGAATGACTCTCTAAAGCATGGGAGAACCTAAAAACATATATGGATGAACCTGATATAATTGCCTCATTAATCATTTCAGAGAGGAATTTCCCCACACTTGTGTTCATATATATTTGGAAATATGCTTGGTTGTATGCAGATCCCGCCTTTCAAAGTGGGCGTGGCTAGTTCACTACAACTTTTCAATGCAACTAATTGAATTCTGCATTGTAACATTGTCACCCAATGAATAGGAAATCCTTCCAGCCAAAGAGCTGAATGACCTTGAATAAGCTACTGAACCTTTTTATACCTTAGCTTCCTCCTCTTCGAATGGCTTTTATAATGGCAGTTAAGTCCAATGTTTGAGGAACAGGTGAGACAATGCATGTCTTACATGATGCCTAGCAAATAGCAAACACCCAATAAACAGGCATTAATCACAGTTATCGTTGGATCTTTTTCTTTCTAAGACTGTTTATAGATACTATTGAGTGATGGTTGAGCATTTTTTGCAGGGAGGCTCACATAGTTTGAAAAATAATCATCTTAGATGTTGTCTATGAGCTTAGGTTTTAATAAGAAATATAAGATCCAGATTCAGAAAATGAATTCCACAAGCTGATATTTTTTAATCCACATGCAGATGTTAGAAGCTGAAGTTTCTATGAGCCAGGCAGTTGCTGATTGCTACGTCACCCGGTCCTTACAACTCCTGGACACGACAGAAATAGAGAACAGGTAAGCTGTCTGGGGTGTGTGCGTGCATGCGTGTGTTTGCGTGTGATGGAGGTAATGTAGTTGGGGAAGGCTTCCACCACGTGCATCGGGACCATGTCCGTGCCCGGTGGCTGTGTCAGTTGGTCGACCAACGTGGGGTCAGGGTTTTTTTTTTTGACTGACCTAGGACCGGGTCTTGCTGTGTGGCCATGGAAACCGTGGGGGCACTCTCTGCTATGGTGGGTGAATGGGTTAGCGGACCAGACCCACTCTCCAAGTATAGTTAACTAATGTTTTTCCCCAGAGCACTCCTCAGTAGAATGTTTTCCTCTGTACCTTCAGCCTTGTGCTGTTTTGCTATTTAAGAAATAATTCTGAAAGTGCTGCTGTTCCTAGCAAGTAGCTCTGTCACTGTTGGGAAAGCAAGCATTTCTCCCTGTGCCGTGTACATGGGGTCGGGGGTCACTGGGCAGTGCCAGTCAGGCTGAGCAGAGCCCCTCAGTCCGTCCCTGTGACCGTAACTGAACCTGCTCGCACAACAGGTACACGTGGCAGACAAAGCCCAGAAGTGCCTGGCCTGTTGAATACTCCAAATGTCCTGGTAGGGATGGTTTTTCCTTGCCACCACCACCCATGTGCCTCTGCATCTTTCAGCATAACTAAGAAATATAAAGCCCATTTCCTTTTAGCTCTGAAATAATAAATTCAAGCCAGTTTCAGGGTGATCACCTGGTTTTGATTTGATCAGTTCAGCAAAGCATGACTTTCCCCGTAATGAATAAAAGGCCTTATTTTTCATGTGGCAGGTGTCACTTATCTGGAAAAGAACTAATTGAGAAGTTACAGAAAGCATGTTTTTTATTGCTGAAATTACAAAAAGTATAACCTTCAAGTAATAGATAACATTACCAGGTACCCACCTGTTCACCTCCTTCCCGCCGATCCTGTGTGTAGTTTTCCATTCGGCATCTGGCATAATGGCTGTTAAAGCAGCTTCCATGTGTTCAAGGGAATGATTGTCATGCATGCTGACCAAGTGTCCGGCTCATGTGCATATATCTTCTGCTAAAATTATTTTGCCAACCACATGCTGCCCCCGCTCCAGCTCCAAGTTCCCCATCATGTTTAAGTCAAATGGTGCTAAGATTTTAAGAAGTTTGTTTTTCACGTAAATTGTACATATCGATAACAAACCTGGGTTTCTGCGATAGTTATTTTCTTCTACATATTCATGTCTGGATTCTCTAACCATCTGTTTTTCCCAAGACCGGAGTTCATTTCGAAGTTCGCGAAGCTGAAGGCCCAGTGGCAGAGTGCCGTCCAGCGCGTTCGGCAGAGGAAGAGCGCGGTCGCTGGGCTGGTGAGGCAGTGGCAGTGTTTCACCGCCTCCGAGGATTTGCTCCGCTTCCTCACCGCCACCAGCCACCTGCTGTCTGCAGTCAAGAGCCAGGACTGCTACAGTCTCTGCCAAGCCAGGAGCCTGATCCACAAGCTGAAGGTAGTGCGCGCCCAGTAGCGGTGTGAGAACCATGGGGTAGTCGTTGTGTGGAAGAGGTTCACTCACTCCAGGTTTTACGTCATCTGTGATGTCATGGTTCGGGTGTGCTCTCTGCAATGGGAGACCAGCTGGCGAGGGTCCCTAGCCTTGCAGGGGCGGAAACCCCATCTCATCCATCCATCCAGCAGTGAAGCTCTCTTCGACTGTGGGAGTAGGGATGGAGTGGACACGAGTGGGTCAAGGGGGAAGTTTGGGGTGACAGGCTCCTCCCACCTAAGTTTTTAAGTAATATATTAATGGGCCACCGATGTGGTAGTTTATAGTGGGACTCTTGTTTACTTGTGAAGGGCAAATTCTATTAGGCAACAAAGTTTTCAACCAGAAAGTTGCTTGACCAGCAGAGGACGAGAGTAATTGATTGGCAACTCCCAGGGCAGCTTCCATTGAGCTGTAGAACCCACTCTCCAGCGGTACAGCTAAATGAAACATCCCCCTTCTGAAATCCTGTGCTTTCCTCAGTCATTTATTCAGTCATCAAAAATTAGCACCTGCCCTGTGCCCGTCACTGTTCTGAGTGCTGGAAGTGTGGCATGCACAAGGAGAAGCCTCCCACCCTCGTGGGGGTACTCAGACAAAT
Organism: Carollia perspicillata; assembly: GCA_004027735.1. Classification (NCBI taxonomy): domain Eukaryota; kingdom Metazoa; phylum Chordata; class Mammalia; order Chiroptera; family Phyllostomidae; genus Carollia; species Carollia perspicillata. The sequence continues at coordinate 11,105 of PVKM010021192.1, forward strand.
TAATGTATAAACAAGAAAATGCCAGTTTGTCTGATTGGTGGGGGCAATCAGACAAATTCATGAATAAGAAAATTTCAGGTTGCAATAAGAGATATATACATGATTAAAACAGAGCCAGTAATGGAAGGGTTGGGTGGCTACTGTAGACTGCCATGTGATTCTTAAACTGGAACCTGAGTGACGAGAAGGAGCCAGCCAGGCAGAGATCTGGGGAAAGAGCCTGTCAGACAGCCAGAACAGCGTTCCCAACTCCCCACGGTGGAAACAAGTTCATCAAAGCACAGGAACAGGAAGAGGGCTGGTGTGACGGGAGGATAGCCAGTGGGGCCGCAGCAATAGGAAATGAACTTGAGAGGCAGGCAGGGAGGAGTGTTTGTAGGCAAGGCGTGGGAGCTGGATGAGTCTCGACGTAACACGAGGCCTTTGAAGAGTTTCAGTCGGAAGAGGGAGCAGTATGATTCTGTTTCTATTTTTTAAAGCCCTTTTGGTTGTTCTGAGGAGGACGAATGGTGGAGGAGCCAAAGGAGAAGCAAGCACCCCAGTGTATTGCCCATCTAATGCTGCATAACAGCCACCGGTGATTATTGTCTGTCACAGTTCCGGGGCCTGATGGGGCTCAGCCGGCAGATTCTTGCTTAGGGTCTTGGGCCGTGTCTGTCAGACGACGGCTCGGGCTGGACTCAGCTGAAGGCGCACTCACTCTCATGTCCAGCACTTAAGCTGGAAAGACTCAGACAGCTAGGAACTGGAGCAGCTGGGGCTCCTGGGCAACATTCCCGGTGGTCGCTCCACACGGAAGCTCCTGGTAGCCGGACTTTTTACGTGGAAGCTCATGGCTTCAAAGGCACATGTCCCAAGAAAGCGAGATCCAGGGAGAAGCTCTACTGCCTCCCTTCGACCTGGCCTTGGAAGTCATGTATGTCACTTCTACCATTTTCTATGAATCACATGCCCACACAGGGTCAAGAGGAGGGGACAGAGGCACTGCCACCTGATAGCCAGTGACAATTCTGGAAGAACACGTGGGGCAGGGAATACTGCTGTGGCCTTTTTGTGAAAAATACAGTCTGCCAAATCCAGTTAAGCTATTTAAATAGTCTTGGAGAGTTGTTACGATAGATGAGATAAGGGTAAGCCCTGCCCATGGTGGCTCAGTTGGTTGGAATGTCATCCACAGATTGAAAGGTTGCGAGTTCAATTCCCAGTCAGGGCTTATTCGGAAGGCAAACAATCAGTGTTTCTCTCCCCCTCTCTCCCTCCCCCTCTCTCTCCCTCCCCTCCCTTTTTCTCTCACATCTCTTGAATCAAAAAAAGAAAAAAAGACAGGATTGACCACAGTGAATACAAAAAAGGATATATCTGTAGGTAGCATTTACAAGATTTGCTAATGGTTTGGATGTGGCATTTAAATGAAAATCTAAACCAAGATGGTGGTGGGGGGTGGAGGGATCAAGAAACAAATAAAAAGAACCAGTGGACAGGGCCAACAGTGCCGTGATTGTGGGAGTTAGGGGGTGGGTAAAGGCGGAAGAGGGTATATGGGGTATAAATGGGAATGGAAAAAATACAATAAAAATGAATTAAAAATTAATGAACTAAAAATATGACCCTGGGTTTCTGGCTTGAGCATTGTGATGAATAGTGTGCTGTTGAGCAAGTCAGGGAAGGCCGGAGGAGGAGCAGGTCTTTTGATAAGCTGAGCTTGAAATGACTTAAGCAAGTCACTTTTTTTTTTTCTTTTTAGAATAAAGAAATTCATTTTGAGAGACAGCAAACCACCTACGCACTCACCTTGGAAGCTGGGGAAAAATTACTGAACACAGCTGACCTGGAAAGTAAAGAGTCCATACAGAGGAGGCTCGATCAAGTTCGGGGCAGCTGGACGGACACCCGGCGCCAAGTCGGGGACATGACCAAGCACTTCCAGAGCATTGCAGAGGTACACCCGCCATTCACTGTCCCACTCACGGTGCTCAAGTGCAGCGCATACGTGGGTTTTTTGTTTGCTCTGTGACGATGGCAATGACTTAGGGGTGATATTTTGAGTTTTCCAAAGGACCTTGAGTCCTGCTACCCCATGAATCATATCAGTTACTTAAGGTAGAATGGTACTAATAGCATTGAAAAAGCTCAATATTAAGTACATCAATACCGGAGCTTCTATTTTATAGTTACTTTTATGGAACAGGAAACTTACTAATGCTCAGTGGAAGTCCAGCACACAGAGTTAATGTCCCACACGTGGTCCGTCCCTGGGCGTAGCGTATGACAATAAACAGTGCAGCTTCATCTTCCTGTTGCCATCAGAAAGTGCAGTTTTCCATGTAAGTGAATTTCAGAGATAATTTATGACTATATCTTTAAGAATTAAAAGGTTCTTTTGAGTTATTTTTAGGGAAACCATTATGATTTTGTGATGCTGAAACACCAAGTTTTTCTCAAGGACTCTGAGCTGCTTTGCACCCAGACCCTAACTGCCGTGCTCTTTGAGGTCGTGTGTGGGTTGTATGGTTTTCCTCTCCACACAGTAAATGTGGAGCTGTCTGTTCTTACTTTTTGTTTCTCTGAGCATACCTACTCCTTGTAGCCCCACTCTCCTCCCTAAACTATCAGATGTGTATATACATGTGTCAAAACCAAATAACCAAGCTTGTCAGAGATGTTTTTCTGAATAAAGAAAAACATGTCCCAGGTTAGGGCCTGCGCGTCTCTCCCATGCACAGAGTGCCTGAATTTTCTTTGCTATACAGACTACGAAATTCCTTAACTAGCAAACGTGTGCTGAGCACCTGCCAAGCCTGTGCAGTGCGATGGTAAACGCAGTTGAGGACATGGTGAGGGAGATGAGGACTCACAGTTCTGTTTCCCTCTCTGCTTTCTGGGTCGTGCTCCAGAGATTTGACCTTTCTGCACACGTGGCCTCCCCTCACGTGGCCTCCCCTCACGTGAGGTGTCACCATAGAAGTGGGCCAACCCCATTGTGTTTAGGTGTCGTTTATACTGAGGGTTGAAGTACTGCTTGATTTTATGTTTGTCTGCTTTTAGTGACCTCAGGAGTAGAAACTTAATCCTAAGGAATCAATTGTAAACACCCTGAACTTGAAAATGCAGGCCCCTATTTGCTCGGGAATGCAAGGTTCGAGGAAAAAGAGGTGCCACGAAAGAATAGCACCGGGCATAGCCGTGGGGGACCTGCAGCCTCAGGTCACCTCTTGACTAAGCTGCTTCTGACCTCCCATCCTGGGTCCGTTGGTTTCCTCTGAGCCTCAGTTTTCACAGTTTAAATGTGAAGATGATATTTGCTCTGTCTGCCTCCTAAGGTTACTGCCTTTACAACAAGACAGTGAAGGTGAAAATGCTTTAGAAACCTGTGAGTGCTTTAAGCAGAAGGTGGCCGTCAGCACTGCCAAGAGGCGGAGAGCGAGTGCAGCTGGACTGTGAAAGGGCCGCCGAAGCCAGGAAGCCAAACTGTTTCTAGAAAGGGAAAGAGAGGGAGGAGGGACGGCATCAGAAAGAAGACAAGAAGGAAGGTGGTCGGGGGCTTTTGGTTTAACGGTGCTGCTGTAGCACATGCCCAAGACTAAACACTGAAGATGAATTTTTAAAAAGATTTTATTTATTTTAGAGAGAGGGAAAGAGAGGGAGAGAAACACCAGTGTGCGAGAGAAACATCTATCGGTTGCCTCTTGCACACTCCCAACCGGGGACACGGCATGCGCCCAGACTGGGAATTGAACCGGCGACCTTTCACAAGCAGTACTCAGTCCACTGAGCCACACCAGCAAGGGCCGAAGATGAATGCTTACGGTTTTTCAATATGAACTTATCCAAAAATTACAATGGAAATGGGATTGTGTAGGTTAGGGTTATGGGGAGAGGGGAAGAAATACAGTTGACGCTTGAACACCACAGGTTTGAACTGCGCAGGTCCACTCATTTTTTCAGTAAATGTGGACAGCCCTCCGCATCCCCAGGTTTTTACATTGGTGGATGCTTCCACCGGTGGCTGAAAAACTATTTTCACTCTGTGGCTGGGAACCTGTGACTATGGATGGAGGGTTAACTTAACGGGGACTTCCAACTCTACTCAGTTGGTGCCCCTAACCACCACCCTGCGTCACTCAAGGGTCAACTGTATTTCAAAACGAAAGCCGACCAGCCCAATGGTTGAATGAGCCACATGGAACACTGCAAAGAGGTGTCAAACCAGACTGGTGTCCCATCTGTTCTTTTAGACCGCGGTTCGTTCCAGAAAGGAACGGGATCTCCGACTTACAAAAACACATTTAGCAACGCAATTACCATATGTCGTCATGTGTAATGCATGCTTTTTCACCAAAATATTAGGGAAAAGTTAACGTGTGCATTACACATGGGTAGTACCTGAAATACCTTGTATCTGTTCTTGTGTTTTGTAATTATTTGTCACATAAAGTTTCTTGTACCATAATATGTTCAAAAGTAATATTCCTTTATAATACAAAAAACAAGCATCTAAATAGAAATAAGTAATTAAATTAAAAAAATTAAAAGGAAAGATTTTTTCCCCTCAAAGCTTGGGCCAAAAATGTGGGTGTACATTATACCTGGCAAAATACAGTACGTGGATTAGATACGTTATTCTGGTTCTATAACTCATCCTTAAATAGCAAAAGTGCTTACCAATGTTAATACTGTTTTCAAATAGACCTGGGACCAGTGTGAAAAGAAAATCAAAGAGCTGAAAAGCAGGCTGCACGTTTTAAAGGCACAAAGTAGAGAACCTCTTCCAGAAACTCATGAGGATCTCCAAAAAGAGAAAGAGCTGATTAAGGTATTACAGCGTTCGAGAGACTCGCGGAGTGTTTCCCGAGAAGTCGAAGTGTGTGTTTTCGGTTTCCACCTCGAAACCAAGTGTTCAGGTGTAGTTGGCAAACGTTTTCCCTGTGTTTTAGCTAACAAAGCATCCTGGTCTCTAAAGGCATCAGAGTCTATGTGCTTTGAGATCCATGTATGAAAAGGAGAGACTTTTGCAGAAATTCACTTCTTAGCGTCTCAGGGGTTTCTCCTGGGGTCCTGCTTCTATCCAGTTCTCCTCTGTAATATAAGGTGTGGCCTCTGAGATGACATTGAAAGCTGTCCCCTTATCAAATGACCTTGCCTTTGAAATGAGAGTAAAGTATGACTAAATAATTCATTTTTTAAAAGCCAATAATAGGTTGAGTTTTTTGCTCAATTCTAACATTTTTATAAAACCTTCCAAACTGTATCCTGCCTAATTAATATCATACTAGGCAAAATTTACGCATCTTTTAGGTCTTTGCAGACAGGACAAACTTATGGATAGGAACTTACGTCGGTAAGATTCCCAGGTCAGGAACTTCCTGCGTCTCCTCCCTATTTGCAGGTTGATGTTTAAAAGATATCAGAAGCCAATTGAAACACACTTTGATTTTTGTTCAGTTGGTTGGTTTTCTTCCGTTCTTTGGTGACTTCAGCAATTGAGTTGAAAAAATTAGGAAGACATGAATAGTCTCATACTTGAAGCTGTGCGGGGAAATTAATGTCCTCCTCCCTGCATCTTTTTTTCTCATTGTCAATGTTTCTAACATGCAAAATATTTTAACCTAACAGTGATATAACAAACTGCCACAAACCATCGCTCGTCTGAAAAGTAAAGCATGGCAAACGCAGGTTTAGTGCCTTGTGTGATTTCCAGTGCCCTTTCCCTCCCCAGCCCACTTCTCTGTCGTTTTACTATGTGTCTGTAATTCTCAGTGACATATAGGAGTATTACTTTTGAATTTTTTTTAGAATTTTATTTATTTATTTTTAGATTTTATGTATTTCTTTTTAGAGAGAGAAAGAGAAACATTGAAACATCCATATGTGGTTGCCTCTCATGTGCCCCCAACTGGGGACTTGGCCGGCAACCCAGACATGTGCTCTGACCGGGAATCAAACTAGGAATCCTTTATGTGAACAGTACCATGTTACATATGTAACATATGCAACCTTTTTCCCTCGTTATGATTTTGAGTCATCAGTGTTGATAGCTGTAACTCATTCATTCCCATGCTGTGTTGTATGCATTACAAGAATATGAAACAGTTTATTCCTTCTCCAGTCACTCTGTATTGTGAAAAATAATTTTTTACACTTTTGATCATCTGATAGGTATGGATGGTATATCTTCGTAGTTTAATTACTAGTAAGTTGAACATTTTTTTCAGGTTTATTGCCCCTTCAGATTTGCTTTCTGTGAATTGCCAATGTATATTCTTTACTCATGTTTTTGTTGAGCTGTTTCTCTTTTTCTTACTGATTTCAAATAGCCACTAATTTATTTTAGATAATTCTTCTCTGTTGAGTATAGACATTGCAAATGTCTTCTACCATCCATGAGCTTCTTTTTGTACTTTTTCTTGGTGTCACTGGCTGAAAAAAAAAAGGATTGTTTTGTTATTTTGTTATAGATGAACTTATCATTATCTTCATTTATGATTTGTTTTCTGTTTCTTTTGTGAAATCTCTATACTAAAGTCATAAAGTTTAGACTCTTACATTTTCTTCTGACAGTTTCAAGTTTTGCTCTCTAATCTACGTCTTTAGTCAGTGAAGAATTGATTTTTGCATACCTTTGGAGTTCAAGATCTAATTTTTTTATTCATATGGATAATCAATTGTCCTGGTACCTGTTTACTGAATAGTCCAGGGTCAGATGTCATGTTTCCACATACACGTGATTTCTTTCTTGGTTCTCTGTTCCATTGGTCTGCTTATCTCAGCTTTTCTTTTCTTTTTTTTTTTTTATATTTTATTTATTTACTTTTAGAGGGAGGGTAAGGAAAGGAGAAAGAATGGGAGAGAAACATCATGTGTCCCCTACTAGGGAACTGGCCTGCAACCCAGGCATGTGCCCTGACTGGGAATCGAACCAGCAACCCTTTGCTTCACAGGCCCTTGCTCAGTCCACTGAGCTACATCAGCCAGGGCTATCTCACCTTTTCTATCAGGTCTTTGTTCCAGGCGTGATATGTGCCCATTCCTTATTCTCCCACCTTAGAATGGATATCCTTGGGTCTTTGATCTTCCAGAACTTTTAGAAGCAGTTTGTCAAACTAGGAAAAGTCCTGATAAGAGTTGCAGTGGAATAGTATTGAATTTGTAGATTAATTTGGGGGCAATACTTCTTTTTGACCTTGAGTACTCCTGTTCCTGAATATGGCATGTTGCTCCTTCTAGTTGTATTCAATAATGTTTATTATATAGTATTGTGAATCTTTTTGATAGATTTATTCCTTGATGTGTTATTTTGAAGTTATTGAAAATACTGAAAATTTTACCTTTTTCTTCTTATTTTCTGTTTATCACTGGTGCCTAGAAATGTGACTTTTATATATTGATGTTATATTCAACCACCTTGCTCTAAACCCTTTTGTTAGTTTCAATATTTTGTGTATATATTCCTTCCGATATCTATGTCAACAATCACTGTTTGTGGAAAAGGACCCTTTTTTGTTTCTTCCTTTTAATTATATGTATTTCTTCCGTCCTTTCTACACTGGTCAGCACTTCCAGGACAGCACTGAGCAGACACAGCAGTGGCTGACTCCCTTGTGTTCATCCTGATTTTAAAAAGAATTATTCCGAAATTTCACCCTTAAGTGTATTTGCTGGTGTCTTTATTAGATTAAGAAAGTTCCCACCTACCTCTGCTTTCTGATAAAGATGTCATTTCTAATCTCCACACAACCTTTGAAGGAAATTCTTCCAGATCTTATTAAACTTCTTCATGGCAAGGTGTGAGATCATATCAAGTATAGCTTTTAGAACTCTGAAAGTCAATCAGAATTAACACATTTTCATTGTTGTCTACTCTAAGGCTTGTTTCCGATATAAATAAGTAGCTGTTTCTTTCAGAGACCTATTGATAGGTGTGAATGGAGACCCTTCAAGTATGAAGAACTGTAAGCGCAACATAAATGACCCTTGAGTGTTCTGGCTGTTCCCTTTTGCCTCCCCAGTTGTGAAAGTAACTTTCTTGATTGAGTCCTAGAATTCAAAGAGTTTCAATTTGACAGATAATTCACTTTAAAAAATAAAGTTCCCAGGGTCAGAGGAAATTTTCTGCTAATCAATCTCTGCTATCAGGGAACAGTTTACTTTTTCTTTCATTCTATTTAACTTTCTTTTCTAAAGTTAACCAGAATAATTCCCCTTGGAACAGAAGCTGTTGTTCTATGATTTCCACAGTAGCAACAGTACACTTTGTTGTTTGTTTGTTTTTTAATGGGAAGTCACACTTTATACATTTCTGTAACATAGTTTCAGAATTAAAAGTATGTATGTGTGATAGTTGTTTTCTTCTCAATAAAGGTAAAGACTTACATGACTTTAAAGTAGAATTAATTATATAAAAATGTGAACTACCTGAGGAAATGAAAATAGAGGTAGACAAGTTTCCTTTTGAGAAAAAGGTGGCGGAGAACTGGCCAAGCCCAACTGCAGACGCTTGCCCGGGGCTGTTTCTCGTTCGGCTGGTCCCGCCCCCTTCCGGGCCTCCCCTCCCCCAGAGTCCAATCAAAGGATTAGCCTACAGGTTTGGAAACAACCGCAGTTTGAGTTGAAGGTTTTTTTTTGTTTGTTTTTGTTTTTGTTTTTTCTCCCTTTTCTTGTGTTTAAATGCAGGAACTAGAGAAGTCTTTGGCTAACTGGACTCAGAACTTGAAAGAACTTCGCACTATGAAAACCGACTTAACCCAGCACATTCTCGTGGAGGACGTGATGGTGTTGAAGGAGCAAATAGAGCATTTGCACAGACAATGGGAGGACCTCTGCCTAAGAGTAAGTCAGTTCACTGCAGGGCACGGCTGTTCTGGAGTTTATTGAAGTGTCTCTGAAGGCCAGACAGAGTAGAACCGAGCTTACTTTCACTGAGCCCGAGGCCCTTTTCAGTTGGAGCCCCGGTGGGCGGCTGTCCCTTCAGCAGGCACCACACTGTGGAGCAGATTTGACCCTTTGTTTCTCTAGCACTCGGTGCCGAGACTTGGCACGCTGTTAATGAGTCTTTTAAAGAAATAATGTTTAAATGTTGGGGGGTATTGCAACTATGACCAGCTGTGTGGGCTGTGCTCTGTCTTGTGCAAATGACAAGCACTAATCTGTACATTAGAATCGGGACTCAGCAGAGGGACCGCTGCCGGACTCGGAGCAGAATCTCTGCAGCATCTCTTCTGGGCCGAGTCACACTGAATGCCCCACATCAGCCGCCTTTATCGAGAACTGTGCATTCGCATGCAGCCGATGCTGATTCAAGCAGCCAGTTTTCAGAACTCTCTAAAGGAGATGATCTGCTGCTCTTGGTCTCTCAGTGGCTCACTTCTGATTGAGAATTGGGTTGTGTTGGGTATTCTCCAGTGTGTGTGTGTGTGTGTGTGTGTGAGAGAGAGAGAGAGACTGGATCAGGGTGGAATTAAAGGGTTCGGATAGATCTTTGTTTTAAGAACATGTAATTCTAAGAAAAATAAATTCTTGCCTCATTTTTGTGAATTATGAGGAGTATTTTTAAGAGTTGAAATTCAGACACTTTTGAATGCATTTTAATAAAGTAAAAACACTTGTCCTTCCTGATTTTAGTATTTAATATTCACAATGCACCCTACTCTTCAGTGTCCTTTTAGAATTTTTACTCAAGTTTTATATAAAAGAAAATGTTTAGAAAATGTGAAAAGTATCCTGAAAGGTAAGAAGCCAGGACTGGGGTCCAGATGTTCCTCATTGTGACCATCACGAAGCCAGCAAAATGAGGCCGTGCCACATGCCAGCGTTTTTTAGAGCTGAGATACATAGATGCCTGGAGGAACAGACACACAAAACTTGGTTTTGGGGAGCTAGTTCTTTGCACTTTTTTTGCATACTTGGTCGGGTGGGTGTACAAGCATTAGATGCGTCTTGCCTCACTCTGCAAGGAGCAGAGGTGTTTTTGTACAGAGCAGGGAACTCTCTGGCAGTTCAACCTAAGTTACCCCGTTTGTAAAGGGGGGGTGTTAAAACTACCAAAAGAACTCTTCAGCTCCCCCTTTAACTCTAATGGTCAAAAGATTTTTAACACTGGAAAAGACTTTTTTTTACATTTAGAAAGGCTGATTTTATTCTTTAAATTTATATTTACTGAAGTAGCAAATGTGAACAAACCCTATGAGGAGGAAAACCTTTTGCTAATACCAGTGCAGGGCTTGCTTGAGCCTCACGGAGCACCGGGTGTTTGGGCTCAGCCTGCTTGCTGCAGACCGGTGCCTGGCCCCATTTCCATGGTTTCTATCCACAGCGGCAGTACTGTGGGAAGGTCAATTAAATGAATGATGTGCATCTTTTTTTTTAAACCTTAGTTTGCTTTGTTTTTGTTTTGAAATACAATACTACAATATTTAAATGACTTTCATTTTCATGGCCATTTGCATGATCAGTGTTAGGTTTATAATTTGATCCATATTATAGCTTTTTTTAAATTAAATAGGACGTTGTCCTTAAGTAGATATAAAGACTCATTTTTTTCAAAGGGAAAGGATTTGGGTCATGAAGTTATAAATTAGCTTTAGCAAGCTTCAATAAAGGTATATTGAAAGAACAGGAACAGAAGAAATTTAAGTGATGATCAGTGTATTCATCTAACCATCTCTGTTTCCAATTTCTAATATAATCTGATACTATTGGATGAAACCAAATCCTTGTGGTCAGTTACAGTTCAGGTACATTCTTTATGACATTTATCAAAGGAGTAAAACAATTCTGTTGTTAAACTCTAAGAGTTAATGAGGCAAAAACAGAGTAGTTTAAGTCTAGAGGGCTACTGGTTAGAATGAATGAATTTCATATTCCTTTCGATGGGGGGAGGGTCCTGGAACCGCTTTCCTTTCTGCCCAGACTCAGCGGCCAAATGCATTCTCATTTCCAGGTGGCTCTGCGCAAACAGGAAATTGAAGACAGACTCAATTCGTGGATTGTGTTCAATGAAAGGAATAAAGAGCTGTGTGCGTGGCTGGTGCAGATGGAAAACAAAGTTCTGCAGACAGCAGATATTAGTATCGAGGAAATGATCGAAAGGTTACAGAAGGTAAGCAGCAGCACCCAGGTGAGTGCAGGTGCTGCTGCCGCGGGATCCTCAGCCCTCCTCAAGGTGGTGTGTTACAGGGATGTTTCCAATAGCGTTTTAGAAACTTAAAGGGATTTTTCTCTTTCTGTTCCTCTTCCGAGAAGAGGTGGTAAGTGAGGACTCCAGAGAGATGGGGAGTGTGGGGCCCACCCAGGAGGGCACAGTGCTGTGTACTGAGGGGAGCTGCTTTCCCTCGGGAAGTCTGGCCAGAGAAGGAGCCCGCATCTCCTTAAGCACCTGTTCGCACCCCAAGTGAGATACGGCTTTTCTAGTTCTGATTATGGCAGAGCTCCCCTTGTCAAAGGGGAGGGGCCGGCAGTAATGGGTCCCATCATCGCCAGTCTGCACAGAAAAAGGTAGAAAGGTTCTTGCCACTCAGGAAAACACTTATTGATATTAGGCTAATTCAGTTATACTCAGTTGTCCCCAACTCCCAGATAATTAGATTAGAAGAGATCTGTGAGAGGCAGCCAGGGCTGTTCAATTAGGAAAATCACCGCTGCCTCACGTATCGCAGTGTGCTGAGCCAG
>PVKM010021193.1:0-22761 GCA_004027735.1 Carollia perspicillata
AATAAAGGATCTCAGCAAGAACTTTAACAAAGAGATAGGAAACATAAAAAAGAACCATCCAGAAATGAAGACTACAATAACTGAAATAAAGAATACATTAGAGGGGATCAGCAGTCGATTAGATATATCAGAGGACTGAATCAGTGATTTAAGAAACAGGATAGCAGAAAACATCTAATAAGAACAGCAAAAAGAATAAAACAATCCAAAAAATGAGGATAGTTTAAAAGACCTTCTGGGACAGCAAATATAAAAATATTCACATCATAATGTAAAAGAATAGAAAGACAGATAGCAATTGAAAAGCTATTTGAAGAAATAATGATGGGAAATTTTCCCTACCTGGAGGAGGAAATAGACATACAAGAAGCCCAGGAAATGCAGAGATACAATAAAAGGAACACAGAGAGGCCCACATCAACATACATTATATTTTAAATGCCAAAATTGAAAGAAAAAGAGAGAATCTTAGAAACAACAACAGGAAAGCAGTTGGTTACCTACAAGGGGGTTCCCATAAGGATGTCAGCTGATTTGTCAACAGAAACTTTGCAGGCCAGCAGGGATTGGCAGGGAATAGTCAAAGTAACAAAAACCAAGGACCCACAAACAAGATTATTCTTTCCAGTGAACTATCATGTAGAGTCAAAGGAGAAATGAACAACTTCTCAGACAAGAATATGATAAAGGAATTCATCACCACCAAATCAATATTATAAGACTATATCAATATTTGTCCATCAATAGACAAATGGATAAAGAAGTAGTACATATATAAAAAGGAATATTATTCAGCCATAAAAAGAGAATGAAATCTTGCCATCTGAAACAACATGGATGGACCTAGAAAGAATTATGCTAAATGAAATAAGTCAGACAGAGAAAGACAAATCTCATATGATTTCACTTATATGTGAAATCTAAAAAATAAAATAAATGAACTAAAACAACAGAAAAAATCCATAGACACATTTTGATGTTTGCCAGATGAAAGGAGGTGTGTTCCAAATTGGTATAATTACTATGGGAAACAGTATAGAGCTTCCTCAAACATTAAAATTATAATTACCACATTATCCAGCAATTGTTATTTGGATATATATACAAAAGAAATAAAATTAGGATCTCAAAGAGGTATCTGGACTCTCATGTTTATTGCTTCATTATCCATAACAGCCAAGATATTAAAATAACTTAAGTGTCTGCCAATAGGTAAATGGCTTTGATAATGGGAAATATTTAAACAGTAGAATATTATTCAGCCATAAAAAAAGAAATTGTTCCATTTGTTACAAAATGCATTGAATTTGAGGGCATTATTCTAAGTGAAATAAACTATAGTAACTGTCATAACAATAGACAATTATTTAGCATCCTTCACTTTCATTTCTCTCCAGCTTATTTCTTAAACAAATAGTTATTGATATTGATATGTGTACACAACAGTATAATGAGTGGTGTACCTTCAAGGAATTTTCTTCTTAGACTTCTAGAGAAGACAAATTTTATAGCTTCTGAGATTTTAAATGAAAAAAGGGGAACAATAAACTCTAAATTAGAAAATGACAAAACCAACACCAGAATAAGGCAAAATTAGCTAATTTAAATAAGATTCAGAAAAGATAATTAGAGGGTCAAAGATTAAGTCACAATTCACATAGGCTTTACTTAATACATATCTAAATCTAAAATCATTTGCCTGCACTATTATTTTATTACACTAGAATTATGTAAAAAGTGAAGAAATTATTGAAGATGTTTGGTATTTATAGAGAATGGCAAAGGATTTTCATATACATTAGTCACCATTTATCATTTTGATTTTGTTTATTTATTTTTATCATTATCCATATGTTTCTATAGCATGCATTTTAATGTAAAAGTACTAAAAAGGAAGCCTGACAGTGTACAGTTTATGTTGAACATTCAACACTTTACAAAGCTATACAAGTAGCTACTTAAAGGGTGGAAATGATATACAGTGGTAACTCAGTACTCATCATTAATTCATTCTGGAACTCTGATGAGTGCCAAAACTGACAAATACTAAACGATAAAGCATTTTCTCTTGTGGGGCGATGTCGTGATTCATGCAAGTCCTAGCGAGTGTGATGTCCTGAGCCAGCACCAAGCACTGAAACATTTTTTTCTCATCAAAATGCATGGAGTGCACAGTGTGAGGAGTTCTGAAGCCAACAAGTACTGAAGTATGACTGACTTCATTTCAAAGCTTCCTAGAAATGTAGTATAATTATACCACAAGGATTATAAAAAGTAATAATAAATTATGCATCTGGAATTATCTCCAAACAAGACAGCAACAAGAAAACTTTCAACAAATCTGTACATTGAGATGACATACCATAAATTCAAGATATGTTAGCATCATCTTGAAGCAGTTTCCTCCCCCAGAACAAAAGATAAAATGTACACTTAAATATTCTGGGGCAGGTAACCAACTAAAAATAGCAAGTAGCAGTGATGAAACAACTTTTCATATGCACCACATAAATTAGTATTGTTCCAATAATGTGTATGCTCTCAGTACTAATCCTTTGCATTCTAATGATCCTGTCACAACTTTTTCAACTAATCCATGTTTGAAATAACATTCATCTATTCACGTTATACCCTCACCCTAATCCTAATTTCAAAATTGTTACTTAATTTTATTATGTTTTATATATGCTGTCACTAAAAATATAACTGTGAAACAATATAGATAAACTTTCCATTAAGCTTATGTTTTCATAGGGTAAAACAATAAAAAGGAATGATTGTGACTGTTCATATGTAGAGAATGAAAACACGTCTTAGAGTTCAGAAAAGATGATAAATAAACTAAAATTTGAATACAAAAGAGCTGGCAGTGAAGCAAAAATTAAGTGTCAGAACATAACAGACAAAAGCAACAGCTAGTGTGATGGACTACAGTAAGGAGTCCATTGACTTGATCAAGACACAGAAAGATTGCTTTTATGGCTGGAGAAGAGACAGGTGGGAAAGTGGAAGGGAGTGAAGTGAGACATGTAGACATTGCCCTGTCACGTAGAGCTTAGAATTTTATTGCAGTAAAATCTGAGATTTTAATGTTCTCTAATAAATGATATAATTGTTCAATGAGTGATTTAATTTGATTAAAACTTGGAAAAAAAGAGACCATTGAAGATTGAGGGATGAATTCTAGAAGTTCAATGGCAGAAGTAACTATTCAAAAAAGGAAACCAGTGAAATAGTCCTGACAATAAAATTTAGGGGTCCCAACTAGAGATAATTATAGTAGAAGTGGAGAGAAGTGGGTAGAGTTCAGATCAATTTTGGACTTTTGGATATGGGTTCTGAGAAATATAGAATAATACAGGAAAACTTCTGTGTATTTATTTGATGCTGTTACTATTTTCTTGAAATGAAAAGTACAGTAACAAGCAGGTTGAGAGATGGTGGTAAAAATGATTAGTTATATGCTTATCTATTTTTAAGTTTGTACTGCCTATTAAAATACACATAGAAATATCAAGCTGTTATATGTAAACATGTAAAGAAGTTATTTTGGGCATTGTTATATTAAGACAACACTTAAAACGATCATTATGGGATGAATAGAGAAGGTAATCCATTAAGTATAAAATCATGAAAATTTGGACAGCTGACAACACCATTGTAATCTTCCATATTTAGAAATATGATGAAGTTTTGAAGGCTTAAACATATTTTTGAAAAAAACATTCAGAAAATATTTAGGGCATATGGATCAAATAAAAAATAATAAAATATTCATTGAAGTTCCACCATGAAAATTTGTCTGTCAGAATGGCTATCATCAATAAATCAACAAATACTGAGTGTTGGAGAGGATGTGGAGAAAAGGGGACCCTCATGATTATATTTTAACTACTACTAATGAAATATATATTCAATTATTACATATACCAGACCAACATTCTTTGGATCTTCAATTTGTGTTTTACATTCTTTAAAGTTGAAGAGTACTTTTAAAATAAAAATTGATCAACTATAGTTGAGCAATCTTTTTAAAGACTTTAAAACCAGTTTTTTAAAATAGATAAATCCATTAAATAGATTAAGTAAATTGGTCCTTTTATTTTTAGTAAATTGACTTTCTGCCATTTCAACTATAAAAATGTATATGTCTCATGAAGACTCCCTTCTAATCTAGTGTATTGTGTACCATGATTTTCTTTTGTAAGAAAAAAGTTATATTTGAAGGCTAAAAGATCTAGTATTAAAAGTCATTAAACTTGTGTAAGAACATGTAATTTTTTAATAGTGAAAAATCACACCTACTGCAAAATCTACCAAACTTATACTAAACTGTGCTGTCTACCTTGACAATTGAAGGGATAGCTAATTTCATTAGATATGAGTAAAAGCAAACACAATTTCACCCCTATAATTTCAAAGGAACTCTGAAATTACTCACAAGCCTGAGGTTACAGCATCCTGGAACCTTACACCAGAATGCTGGACCACCTTGGTTTCTGTATCTTGGTCTCCACGAGAATCCATGTGGTAAAGAGGAACTCATGTTGGAACTCCACACGTCATCCCTTTCAGCAGGCCACCATTTCACAAATACTGGCTGACTTCTATAGAACACGGTCTTTTGTGGCACAGTACAGTTCTTGGAAACAAGATGTCCCCACCTATCACAAACATGCCAATATAAGAAACCATAGCTTAAAACTGGGGCCCTTTAAGACAAAAATTATAGAAATCAATCTTAGTGGATAAGTCTCATTTCCTGAGCAGTCTTGGTAAGGAATATCCATAGAATGTTTGTGAAAAGAGGACTGGGAGCTCATGTAATATCCTAGCAATCTTCCTAGGTTGGGTATCAGTCATTCTTAACTGAACACTAAGATAAAACTCCCCTTCCTCCTACTGACATTTGGTCAAATGAAGCATGCCAGTTAAACCTATGTGATTGACCTTACTCATTTTACATAGTCTAATAGTTTTAATCTTTATCAAAGCTTTGCACATACTTTAAAGATCAAACTGACTCCAAAAATAGCTCAAGAGAACTCCTAAGACCTGGCAGAGTGAAGTTTGAAAACCACTATTTGGTGGCCACCAGACATGTTCCTTGGTAACTGTAATAATAAACTGCAATACAAAGAAAGACTAATTTCCACAGTAAATATTTATGTGTGCTTAACAGCTGCTAGTTTTTCTGGGCATATAAAGTTAAAATAAACAAAGGGACAAATAAAAAATAACTGAACATTCCAACAACAAATTAGTCCATTCTTTTTGTAGCTTACAGGATAGAACAGGAGGGAGATATGACTTAATTACCACAGTGCTATGAGTTAAGTGTGAGCATAGAGATACTCTGCAAAGAGCTTCACGATGGCAAAGAGGAGAGTCACATAAACTAGAAGAAGCTTGAGGACTCTTCCCCCAAATAATGAGTAGACAGACCTGAGTTTTAAAGGGCAAGCTAATGTGGGAAGCACTAATGAACTTTGATCAGCATGTCCAATGTATAAATAGATTAAATTATTTGGAATGCTTAGAGTAAATAAAGTAATTTAATGTAAATTAAGAGTATTATGTATAGAAAAGTTGGAGAGTTAGATCATGAAAAGCAGTTTGTATTAAGTGGAACAGTTAAAACATGTTCCCTTAAAGTTTTAAGAAAGACTTTGAGGTCTTTTAAAACATAAATGGTATAATTGTATTTTTATTTCATAAGCTTTTCTAAAAGGATGATAGAGTGCGTGGAGGATAGATTGGTTAAAGAGAGGCCAGTAAATAGGCTATCATATTAATCTGGAAGTGAAGTAGTGATGGACAGAAGTAAGTCAGTGAATCTTGAAAAGGAGAGAGAAAGACAGTTCTAGAAATATTAGGAAGGTAAAATCTAAGGGATTAAATAGTTGATGGAATGACGAAGGACAGACAGAGCAATAAATGCAATTGCTATTTTTCCGTATGTTAGAAGGTACTGAGACAGGAAATGAACAAATAAGTAGGTTTTAGGGGAAAGAATGTGAATTCACCTTTGCATATGTTGTACATGAGATTTGGAGGACATCCAAAAGTGTTGTGTGATTGTTGGAAATATATATGATATAAACTTTATCACTATCATCAGCACGAGAAGTGTAGTGTTTCTTTAGAATGCAATGTGTGTTATATAAATAAAAATAGATATCCAGTTGGATACTTGAAAGGATATGGAATATAATAAAACTGATAACACCTTAGCATTTTACATAAGAGAAATTTTAAGAGTCATCAGTGCTTGCTTATATCAGAAACTGCTTCATGTTGAAGGGTTTTCAAGGAAGGGTGGGCTAGGTATGGGCAGACAGGTTGTATCCTCCTTGAAACAGTAAAAAGAAATAGAAATGAAGACAAGAAAAGACCCTGCTACAGAAAAAGGTAATTTGTTATGGTGCCCCCAATGCTAACTTAATAAAGGCTTTCATAAGGCCATCTCTTCCCAATGTAATTTAAGCAAATTAATATTTAAAATTCTGCCAGAGATGAAAGATGGCAGCAGGATGCTGTTACATTGAAATATTTAATTTCACTTTTAAATGTCATATTTTCACATGTTAGCATTTCTAAAACATGGGTCCATCTTAACGTCAATAATATTTCATAATTTCTCTCCACTGAGAGCTAGTTTTTCCACAACCTGCTCATGTTTTAAAAATGCAACCATCAAAATTTGGGGAAAGGGTACTAGCTATTTGGATAACAGCTCTTAATCTGTAAGGAGCAAATAGTTAAAAGATAGTGGATTGAATGCAGCTCAAATCTTTCCAAAACACAAGAGCCCAAAGATTCTTGTTTGATATGGGGTAATTGTCAGAGAGCCCAGCATTAGTAGCTTAAAATATTATTTTAAAATTCTCGATCATCAACATTTTTGATTATATGGAGAAAAAAATAAAAGTCAACAATACTGAACTGAAAAACTGATTCTGAAGTTGTGCTCTGAATGTGAAAAGTTTAGAACTGTAATACTCATTTTAACTGACATATTTTTTACTCTACATATAAAAATGGTGGTTTACATTATTTAGAAAACTGTATAATTAAAACCAAAAGAGTTCTCTCAATTGCTATAAAATAAAAAATTTAAAAGTTAAGAAAACATTGCATCACAGTTTTAATTGGTATCTTTTTTTCTTTTAGAAAAAACATGTGTTTGCAATTTACAGTTTTTTTCAATTAGATGAAATATAATCCTTGATGCAAACACACATGCGTGCGTGCGCACGCACGCACACACACACACACGAAGTGTCTGTAGCCTTCACTCTCTTGTCTACCCTCAGGGATTTTTTCCTACCCGGAAATGGAGAAAAGCAAGGGGCAGATTAAATGGAGGGTCATCCACAGGACGATTTGGCTCAGTTAGTCCTCAGCAGGCCCCATTTAGATTCTGAAACTCAGAATTATTCATTGTGACTCCTGAAAAGTAAATTGATGACACAAACTCTGAGCTATCCTCTGCCTAATCATCCCACAGAAGAAAGAGAGAGAAAAGTGAAAGGATGAGCACAGTGTTGTGGACACCTGTGCACTGAGACAAAAATTCAGGCGAGTTTCTACTAATTGCTACATTTTATATCCAAACTCTTGGAGATCTTTTCCACCTTTGTGACACACCAGGTGTCCCATTGTAGTTTTAACTACTAATACAGTTATCCAGGTAGAAGGGTAAAAATTAGAAGAGAGAAAAATTCTAAAATGCAATGACTATAACAGAATGCATTTAAAGTAGGATCAGCTTGTATATTACACTTATATTGCTGTATAAGAAATTGTGACAAATTTATTGTCTTAACATCATAGCTGTTTATCAGTTCACAGACGGTAGGTCTGTGATGGTAGTCTGGCAAATTTGAAGATGTCCCCCTTTAGTAGAAATGACTTTCCAACCTTCAATGTGGTTGCTTCACATTTTTAACTTGAGTTAGATTTTGATGAACCTTTTATCTTTCCCAACAATAGTACACATCTGACAAGTACATCTTGTTCACATGTGCAACCATAGTTGAGAAACTTAGAGGTGACTGGAAATGGAACTTAGACTTGGCCTAACTCAGAACATCACTGGTCTTGTCTGTGTTCGCATTGCTATAATCCTAGTTAAGGTTCTGATATGTCTTAAGACTCAACATGCACAGTCAACCAGTGGTTACACAACAAAGGACAAATTCTATTTTTTTCAGTTTTAGGTCTCCAAAACAAGAACCCAAGAAGCTGAACTTGTAGAATTTTAATTTCAGCAATGCCCCATCATTGGGGGAATGGAAGATATTAATGGGTAAGTGTATGATAGCATAAAGGTATATTATCCGCTTAAATGGTATTTTTACTTACAAAAAAGCAATACCAGAATGAGGCAATTCCTGAAATGTCAGAGATTATTCGAGAAGGATGGTATATCTTAGATAATTGTTACAAGCACTATAGTAAGTGATTTGCAGTTATTATCTCATTTAAACCTCAAAAATAGGCAGCATTTTAATCAACATTTGACAAGAAAATGGAGCTGTGTGGCTTTCCACAAGTTATATAACATGTTTAAGCCTCAGTCTTCACCTTTGTTAAATGATTATAATAATATCACTTGTCACAAATAGTGTGTAATTGGATTAACATTTATTTTCATCACTAGCCGGACAGATGGAAGGTGCTGCATAAATAAATGTTGAATTAAGGAATAAATTAACAGATAAGAAAAATAAGGGAAAGAGATGAACTAGTAACCATTCACAGAAGCCATGCTCACCTAAGGAACAAATTTGTCAGGTGAACATATTGTGTTTTCGCCCCTGAGATTTCCTTCTGTAAGTTTCTTGCTGTGTCTAAGGCATCCCTAGCTCTCTGCTAGGGCATTTGGTGCTCTTCTCTAACTCCCTCCTACTGAAGTATGTTCAAAGGGTATGTTGTGATATCGGCAATTCTCATCTCACTATGAACTACAGGCAGCATACATATACATAAATATGTGCACACATACATATGTATCAGTATTTTTACTTTATGTTGTATCTGGTATTCATCCAATCAAATGCTCTGTCAAAATTAATTTAGAAGGATATCAACAAGTGACATTGATTTGAAAGTCATTTAAAAATTATTTTGAGTCAATATTGCTGACAATGAACATTTATTCTAAAACACTATGTATATTAAAAACTTTTAGGTAATAACTCATTTAACCCTCACAATCTGTAATTTGGTTGTTTTAACTGCACAATTTTAGTAATAAGGAAATTAAAGCATGTAGACTTATCTTTAAGTAATCTGATCAACGTAAGATAGTCAATTAGTCAAGATTGTGTATCTGGAAAGCTTGATTTTTATCCACTGTTATAATTTACTATTTTCCCCAAAGAATGCCATTCAGCAAGTGCACATTTGTGCATGGTTAAGAAACAAGCCTACCTCCCATCTTGAAGAACGTAGCTCCATCTGTCAGGGGCCAGCACTGTCATCAGTTGCTCGCCTCCCTCCAGAGATAGCCTACGCACACAAACATGAGTAAAAGTAAAATGTTGGCACATGCATCCACTTTTTTATGTAAAAAAATCCTGTGGAACCTGAATATATTAATTTGGTGTCTTGGGATCCATTGTGCTGTATAAAATGTGTACTAAAATATGAAACTCAAGAAATCTTTGGCTCTTTTGCTTCGCACTTTATTTCCAAGTACTACAAGTCTGAGATTTTACCACACTTGCAAACTAAAAAGTTGGCCAATTTCATGGGACTGGCAGGAGGCATGAGACTTCTGGATCAGACAGAATCATAGCTTTGGTTTCGGGTCAGTTCTC
This sequence comes from Carollia perspicillata, assembly GCA_004027735.1. NCBI lineage: Eukaryota > Metazoa > Chordata > Mammalia > Chiroptera > Phyllostomidae > Carollia > Carollia perspicillata. The sequence goes on from PVKM010021193.1 coordinate 9,828, forward strand.
CTTGATCCCAATGCTCAAGGGGCTGATGTGAAAAGGCCCTGGTGGATATGGGAACACAGCAGGTTTGCATCACAGCTAAGAAATATCAAGCTGAAGAAACCCAAAGTTTTTTGCGGGGGGGCTACAAGCAAACTTGCCTGACCTTTGCTTTGAAGGAGACACTCTCTCAGTCTTGCAAGATTATTCTATATACAAGTGTCCTTGAAATGAAATGTCTAGAGCCAAAGAACAGGCAGTGCCTTTACTGGCAAGAAAAACACAAATGTGACAGAATCATGAAGGAACCTTTAGCCAAACCTACTATTTGTGTAACTGTGCATACCTCTTAGGATGCCTGAGCCTGCTTTTCCAACCTGTAAAATAATAGTAGTTGTCATTTATTTGTCTAAGAATGATATGTAAAATATACTTTAAATTGCATTGTGAACTGCAAGGTGCCCCCCAAAATTTTACTGCTTTTACTCCTATCCCCCTTGAAATCATATATTTAAACACTTTTCTTTGGTCAGCAAGTATGTGACCAATTAGACAGATATTAACTTTGGCAATATGCTAAGACATGTTCGCCTGGGGCAGAGTGCAAATTAAGTTTGAGTGATAGATTTAGGATTGTTTGGGGTCCAACCCAGGGAGAATTATAATAAAATTCAATAAATTATAAGGCAAGATGTTAATTTATGATTAGAAAAAGAAATATGACCCCTAAAGAAGAATAAGACATATTTGTCTCCTGATAAATGCCTGTGCATTTTCAGTATTTGATTATGTGGTTCGTGCTAGTTACAATGCTGTGAAAAACAGTTTAACTAATGTATGGAGACATAAAGATGACTTATATAAATAAAACTACCCAGCTGGTTTTATTCATGCACAAAAGAAGGGTCCTTACTAATAATAACTTAAATATCATTATATGTAAATAACACTGCTTAATTATTCTAATTAAGTAATTAAACTCAAGAATATAATGTTTTTTATTTAATACATTGTTTCACATATTGGGTTAACATTCATATCTATATCTTCATTTAAGAGATTTGTTGTTTTTAGTAACCATATTTATACATTTAAATTATTTCTTAAAGAAACTTTTAAATAAAATAAGGTATAAGTTATGTCTTTAGTTACACGTCTCTCTGAATTTATTTTCTTATGGAAGCATTATGAAATAAAATTTGCTTTGTTCATTTATCAAATTAATGAGGAACATATTCACTTTGCTTTATTAATATGTCAAACAGTTAAATTTCTTTCTCTTTCAATACTATTTGATCCTTCTAAGGAGAGTAAAAAGCTTTCTTCAATTATAAATTTCTGATTTTACAAAATTCCCAAAAGCTTTTTAAAAAGAAAATTGATTTAGGAGATTTAGTTTGTTTATTCTTTTTCTCTCCCCACAGAAAGCTCTGAAAATATTTTAATATAATAATCATATTTGGAATAAAAGAAATAAAGTACACCAATATCGAAAGACCTGTACAGAGAAAGAAACACATTACTTTATTTATTTTAAAAGCTGATTCATACTCAAAGTTAAGTTGTAAAGAAAATGAAGCAAAAGCTGTGTGTTTTGTGTGTGTGTGTTTTATCCATGTCAGAGAGAAAAGACTAATTAATTAAAGTGAAATAAAATAGAGTAATAACATTTTTTCTATGATTATTTTATTTTACTGGGAAATACAGTATATGTAAAATATTACATACAATTATAAGTATAATTTAATCAATAAAGCAATAACTACCACTTAAATTGAAATATAGGATTTTTCCAGTACCAAAGAAGCCTCTATGTCTCTTTCTAATAGATTTTAATCACTTTCCAAGAGGTAAGCTCTACCCTTAAATATTTTGTTAATCATACTCTTGCTTTTTGTAATATTATATTATTTCCTTAAAAATCTATTGCCTACTTGTATTATGTTCACTTTTGGTAAGTAGGATTGTTTTGCACACACTTTTTGCAACTTATTTCACTCTATTTTATGTTTCTATGACATCTATTCATGTTAAAACATTTAGCTGTATTTTATTATTTTCATTTTGAATGTTAATCCAATGCACAATTATACAGCAATTTAGTAATATACTATATTGATTGTGGCGTTTGGGCTGTTGCCTATCTGGGGGATGTCATTAGTCCTTTGTTATGTGAACACTACTGCAGGTTTTGTACCTGACTCCTGGATGACATATGCAGTGAGTCATAGTTCCACTTACTGTGTACACCTGAGAGTGAAATTGCTGGTCCATAAGGTTGGCATAATGTCATCTTTAATTAGTGTTACAAGTTCCCAAAGAGCTCCCAGCCAATTTGAACTTCCAGCAGCCGTAGCTACCAGTCCCCTTGCTCGGTGTCCTTGCCCACCTGGATGCTTTTTGTCAACCATTTACAGTACTCCCAAAGAAATAAAATACCTAGAATTTTATAAATCTAATGAGACGTGTAAAGGAAATGTATAATGTAAATTACAGAATACTGATGAAATAAGTCAAAAAGCATCAAAATGAATGGAGAGATACACCAAGTAAATGGATCAAAAGATTCCATGTAGTAAAGACGTCAATCCTCTCTGAAACTGTTAACATACGTTTTGCACAAAGAATTTCAAAAATCCCTAAAGAGTTTTTACACATACAAACAAGTTTACTCTAAAATTTATATGAAAAATTAAAGAAACTAGAATACCCCAAACAAGTTTTAGGAAAAAGAAGAAATGGAAGAAATCACCTCACCTAGTGTTAAAACTTACTATATAACAACAGTAGATCATACAGTGTGGTATTAGCAGAGGAATAGACATGTAGATCAATGAAACTGAATAGAGAACTTGATTCAGAATGAATCAAGTATTTAAATATAAAACAATAAAAATTTTAGAAGTAAAAGGAGTCCCAAGACTAGATGCAGAGTTCTCAAACATGATATCAGAATTATAATTGATAAAGAAAAAATTAACAAATTAGACTTTATCAAAATTAAAAACTTTTGCAGTATAAAAACCCCTTGAAGTGGATTAAAATCAAGCCAAAGACTAGATAAAATATATGCAAATCACATATTTGACTAAAAGGCTATTATGTCCAGAATTATAAACAACTCCCTAAACTCAATAGAAGAAAGCAAGCTCTCCCATCAAAAAGCAAGCCAATGATGTGAACACAATAAGAACATGAAATAAATAGATGAAAAGATCGTCATCATCACTAGCCATCAGACAAATGCAAATAAAGCTCAATGATATATCACTATATATCTGTAAGAAAGTGGAAAATAAAACATAATGATGATATTAAATGCTGGTAAACATGTTAGAAACCAGGTCTTTTCCCATTGCTGATGGGAGTGTAAAATGGCACAGCCACACATGAAAAGTTACAACACTACCTTGCAAATGTAAACATGCATTTACTATGTACATTAGCAACCACAGTCTTAGGCTTTTATCACAGAGAAATGAAAATATATGTTAACACAATAGATAAATACATACATGCCTGTACATAAATGTTGATGTCAGTTTTGTTTACAACAGAAAATGTCTAAGAACAAACGAAATAGCCTTTCTTTGTGAACTCTGATACATCTATATAGTGCAATACCACTCACCAATAAAAAGGAAATGAACTATTAAGTACATCTAACAACCTGGAAGGACATCAAGAGCATTATCCTTAGTAAAAAACAGTCAGTCTCAAAATGTTTCATATTGTATTGCTCCTTTCATGTACCATTCTTGAAATGAGAAAAATATAGAGAACACAGCAGTAGTTCTCAGCACTGTTAGTGTGTGTGTGTGTGTGTGTGCGCTAGGGTTGGTTTAGGGGGATGGGACTGTTCTGTGTCTTAATTTTGGTGTTAGTTACACAGATCCACACATGTGATAAAATTGTACAGACCTGTATATTCGCACAAATAAATGCAGATTGCAAAATGGTGAGGAATTAGTGTAGTAAGCAGCAATGTGTCCTTTCCTATTTTTGATATTTTACTGTGGTTATACAAGGTGCCACTGTTGAGGAAAGGCAGGTGAAGAGTCTACAGAACTCTGTATTGTTTCTGAAACTTTAGGAAGTTTCATACCTAAAAAAGTTAACTTCATAACTAAAAAAATTAACAATGTTTATTCTGACATACTTTTTAATTATGTAAATATATTTTTGTATGTGTGTATCTCAGGGATAGGGTCCCAAGTATAATCTCTACTAAATCTTTTTATCTTTTTAGCCTATTCAGATGGTTGATAGAATGTATGTTCCTGCATGTCTGCACATGTGTTCCCATGCAAACACTACCAGAAATATATGAAAACTGGCATCCATTTTTTAGGTTTGAGAATTAAATTAGCTACATTGATCTAAATCATTCCATGGTCACTAAACCACAGAATAATTAATTTCCTGTAAAACTTCCAACTTATATTCTGATTCCAAAAAAATAAAACCAAATTCCAGGTTTCTCAGTAGGTGACATGCCTACACTAAGATGTTCTGTATCACTCACAAAATCTTTTTTTATTTGTTTTTTTGATTTTTACAGTATATCTGAAATTAAACAAAGGTTTTTATGCACTTACAATACCTGAACAGGGATAGTGCTTGAGAAGAAATTACCTAGACACTCACTTCAACGTATGCAAATGACTGACATGAGCTTTTTTCTGAAAACAGAATTCAAAGTGAGAGGAATGGGAAGAGGACACAAGTCTGCAGAAGAAGATAAAGAGGAGGAAATTGGTGAAGACAGATGGTGTTGAAGTGAGGGTTTTTTGTTTGTTTTATTTTTTATGATGCAAGCTCAAGCGTTGCTTCCATTTCACCTTTGGCTGGGTCAGGTTGCCCAGCTTTGCGACTGGTTTTAGTGTAGGGTCACTTAGGCAATTGCTCAGGCTGAAAGTCCAAAACTGCACCTAAAAATCGCTAAAATGTAAACACAGAGAGATTTCACTTACCAGATCCATTTTTAGGTAGCAGAATTACATTAGGTTGGGGGGAATTCTTTGATAATTTATTTAAGCAGATATGTAAAAATCTGGAAAGTCATTAGGCATCAACAGAGAAACACTAAACTGCCCTCTGAAGAATGAACTACAGGATTATTTGCCTTGCCAAGTAGAATACGGGACTAGGGGTGAGTCTTTTGAGAAAAATAGGAAGAGACTAGCCATGCCCTCCAGTGAACGGTCGTCCCTCCTTTTCTGCCAGAAAGAAGTCAACCTTCTTCTAAGTGAATGTAGACTAGAATAAATATTAAAGGTATATCGATGTGAAGAGATTTAAAGGAATGCCAATTTATAGCTTGCCTAGGGTGTCCACATAGGTCTGTCTCATCCTGGTGCTATACATTATGTATCCATGTGTAAGTACACCCGCAACGATATACAAATATGCAGAGAGCAGTTTTTCCAACGGAAGAGAATACTGCTGATAGTGCAATAACTCTCTTGAAAATGGTCATTTGGGATTTTACACCCTCTCTTTTGGCCTTCCTCCTTCATGTCTAAGTGTACTCCTGGTGTTGGCAAAGAAATACGCTGCATGTATATACAAAACATTTATATCAGCTTCGGATTTGGTATTTTTCTTTATCACGCTGGAAACATGCCACATGGCAAATAGACTCACTGCTTATACAACAAAATTCTTTCCGACCTTCCTTCTTTCCTGAGTGTAAGATTACGTTCATTTGTTTGCTTTAAAAAACCCATGTAACTCTGTCCACTATAAATCGGCAAGACATTCCAATGAAGGAGAGCATAGATAAGTACAAGTTTCAGGCCAATCGTTGAGAGTTAAGTCCATTTTTTTCATTACAGCAAAGAGAATCCACTTTTTTTTTTAAAGAAAAGAACACACATTTCTGTATGGTAAGGATTCAGTCTTTTACTGAAGACTGTCGTGAATAAGCATTCAAGAAATATTTCTATTCTCAGTGTCTGGATTTTTAATTTTCCTTACTGCAATTTATTCTTGAGAAGTTATATATATTTTTATATATGCAGAATTATGTATTTATATTTATGTGTACATATGTATATTCTCAACCAGAAATGGAACCAGATCAATCTTAAGAGAAAGAGATGATCTACACTTACTTTATTTCAGAGTAAAGAGAGTATGAGAGTAATATTTGTTTTTTCAACTAACTTGAAAATACTCTAGAATTTACTTTCTTTTGGTGGATACAGTTTTAATTACTATTTCAAAAAGCCTCTGAGAGCATAGCTACATATTATCAGCCAGTCATTTCTTTATTTATACACTCCATAAATATTTATTGCTTGTATATTGAATACTCTTCTAAATTCTGAATAGAAACACAGACATGGTCTTTGTGAAATGTATGAACAGCAAACAAAAAGGCAATAGACAAACACACACATATATAGGTAGTCAGAGTGTAATAACCACTACGATGGAGAGTCATAAGCAGTTGTGTCAACTTTATAATAGCTGCCCCTTCTCTTATTTCAAACTCTACAAATTCCACTATGACTAGAATTTGGCTTCTCATGTAGATTTGTCTATGGGGAAATAACATGTTTCTTTATAAAACTGAAAATCCAGCCCTCGTGATAGTTTTATAATGGATGATAAAATCAAAAATTGATGTCTTGTGTTTATGACAAAGTATGAATTCTTAGTATAATGCGTGTAATCACAAGTGCTATTGACTCTGTGCACTGCTGGGAGTTAAGCCCCGCTCCCCTCTCCTGCTCTTTCTGCCAACACGGTCCAGTGGAAGGTAGTAATAAAGAATCAAATGCACTTGTTTATAAGTTCTGGAAGTACACACATTAAAAAACAACTAAAATGCCATTGAGACATGATATTATTTATTAGACTGTAATAAATAAAGCCAGTAATGTGTCATACAAATATCTGAGTTTCAAAAGTTGTGGTCACATTTTCTAGTTCAATACATAGTACATCCCAGTTTCATTAAACACACACTACCTAATTTTTTTTGAAGTAAATTAAACTACTGATGTCATGTGAACTATGTATAACCCACAGATAATACATGGTAGTTCTGAAAAGTTGTTTAGTCTTAGTCATATTTTTTCTGTGTGTAATAAAATATTTAAAATATTATTGCATTATTTCTAAATCCTTCTGCCTAAGGCATATATATACACATACACTTTTGGCAAATTTAAAGGTTAGCTTAATTTTAGGAATAATTTTGAAATAATGGTGCCAAAACTGTAATATTGACATTCCTGGGTGAATGTCATTCTGAATTCCTGTAGCAAATATTGCTATAAAGCTTTGATTAAATCTGATTCTAGTACATTTACTTAGAACCCTATATCTGCATTTCCACTAAGTAGATGTATTTTAAAAATACCAATATGATCCAACTGAATAACGTACTTCCCTTTTCAACACTCTGAATAAGAATTGTCAATTACTTGGTAGCTGCTTTTAATGTCTCAGTGATATTATATTTATTTATAGCGGAATGGTGTGTGATGAACTGAGGTCTAGAAATATTAACAGATTGATCCATTTGTACTTAGTAGCTAATTAGTTGTGTGGTCAGAACCATAATCAAACACTTCTGGATCTTGTCTTGATGTAGTTCTTCAAACTATGCTATAAAACATTATTAGAAATAATCACTTTTAAGAATTGTACTTCTATAGGGGTATAAAAGGTGGTGGACAGAGACTTGGTTTGGATGGTGAACACACAATACAGTGTACAGATGATGTGCTATAGAATTGTGTACCTGAAACTTGTATAATTTTATTAATCAATGTCACCCCAGTAAATTCAATAGAAAGGAAAAAGAGGAATTATGCCTTTTATGATCCACAATACTTTTTTCTTTATGTTTCAACCACAAATCCATGTATAATATGGAAATATAAAAAGTTACTCTGATGTTTTAAGTAATTTTTATTTTCTTATAAAAGTGTACAGATTTTTTGAAGAAGTTATTCTATTTATAGTTTCTTCCAGAAGAAATGGATGCAATTCTGTTTTTGCTGCCAAGGTGGTCCATCGAAACATTTTTGTTCCAAGTAGAACAAATTGTATATTCAAAAACTCAAGTTAAAGTCTAAAATAAAGGTTATTTTTGTGCCATCCTTTGTGGGAGGAGGAATTATTTTGCTCAGAACACATTTAATTTTCTATGAATAATTTACATATGTAAGTCCTGCAGGAATTGGAAAGCTAACTTACTTGTTCATTTTTAAGTATAAAATATTCAAAGTGTTCTAAAAAATTAGAATTAGTTCAGTTTTTTTTCTAGGAATTGAGTTTGAGATTTGGATTCTATATTTATTCTTTTCTTTCTGAAAATAAGTATGGTCACTGTTGATTTAGTATGTATTTTTTTACATTACGAGCATATGGAAGTTTATATTTTAAAACTCAGTTTGATTAATAGTAAACTCTTAAAATGTCTTTGCATGATAAATCTGATTTTTAAACATTTCAAAAAAATAAAGAAAAGAAAATCTTTACAGGAAACTTGCCTCAGATACACTGTGGATCTGTCTAATGGAGAAAGAAGTCATAAAAAATACAGCAAAAGGACATCAGAAAGGAAAAGTAAATATTTTCTATACAAAACCTAAAAGAATATTTATTATCCTAAGATACTTTAGTTGTTTTGCCAAGGTCAGAAGTTTGAGTAAAGAGTATTTGTGTGTGTATCTCAGATTGTTAGAGTTAGATCATTCTTACATTTTTTGTTTATTGTTGCTATGTAGCTAATTAACTTTGAAAAAGAAAGTATTTTATGGTCTACAATGTTCTGTTAAAGTATATATTAGGTTATTTTTTTAAATTATGTATTTATACATGTATTAAATTATATTTTTTTCTCTGCCCTTTCAATTGAATCAAATTACCTTTGGATGGAATTTGTCTTATTCATTAATATCCTTTCAGCACTTGTGAGAGTGACAAGTACAAAGTAGGTATTTAACTCATTACTTTTTTAAATGTCTTTTAGACTTTCTTTTTTCAGGGAAGTTTCAGGTTTATAATAGAATGGGGAAGTAGGTACAGAGATGTTCCATATATATCTTGTCCTCTCACATGCAGAGCCTTCCCCGTTATTAACATCACTCACCAAAAAGGTGGGTTTTTTCAAAAACCAAGTATTAACCCATATTGACATATCAAAATCACCTAAAGTCCTTAATTTACTTGAAGGTTGACTTTTGATACTGTACACTCTATGAGTTTGGACAAATGTATCATGACACATATCCATTGTCACATCATACAAAGTCATTTTCAGTGCCTTAAAGATCCTCCGCTCTGCCTTCTTCCCCCACCCCCTTCCAACTCCAGCCACCAGTATTCTTTTCATTGTTCCCATAATTGTACCCTTTCCAGAATGTCACATAATTAAAATCATAGTATGTGGACTTTGTAGATTGGCCTCTTTCACTTAGTAATATGCATTTCAAGGTCTTCCATGTCTTCATGGCTTGATAGCCCATTTCTTTTTAGGACTGTATAATATTCTATTATCTAAATATGCCACTGTTTATTTACCTATTCATCTATTCATCTACTCAGGGATATCATGGTTGCTTCAAAGTTTTGGCAAATATAAATAAAGCTGCTATAAGCACCCATATATGGGTTTTTGTGTGGACATAAGTTTTTAACTCCTCTGGAAATTCCAAGTATGATTAATGGATCTTATAGTAATGGTATGTTTTGTTTTATAAGAAATTGTCTTCCAGGGTCGCTGTACCATTTTCATTCCTACCAATAATGAATGAGGGTGCCTGCGTTGGATGTTGTCAGAATTCTAGATATCAGCCATTCTAATAGGTGTGTAATGATATATAATAGCTGCTTTAATTTGCATTTCCATCATGACATGTCATGTGGAACATCTTTTTATATGCTTGTTTGCCATTTCTATATCTGCTTTGGTGAGATGTCCACTAACGTCTTTGGTCCACTTTTAATCAAGTTGTTGGTTTTCTTACTGTTGAGTTTTATAAATTCTTTGTATATTTTGAATAACAGTCCTTTATCAAATGTATCTTTTGCAAATATTTCTCCCAATCTGTGGCTTGTCTTCTAATTATCTTGATATTATTTTTCACAGAGCAGAACTTTGTAATTTTAATAAAGTCTAGCTTATCAATTATTCCTTTCATGGATCATATATTTGATGATGTGTATGAAAGACATCACTATAGGTTTTCTCCTATGTTATATTCTAGAAGTTTTAGAACTTTGTATTTTATATTAAGGTCTACAATTCTTTTGTGTTAATTTTAGTGAATGGTGTAAGGTCTATGTCATAGTTCACTTACATGTTTGTGAAGATTCAGTTGTTCCAGCACCATTTGCTGAGAAGACTCTCTTTACACCATTGTGTGACCTTTTCTCTTTTGTCCAAGAGCAGTTGACAGAATTTATGGGAATCTGTTTCTGGGCTCTCTATTCTATTCCCTCGATCAATTTGTTTGTTATTTTGCCAGTACTGCAGTGTCTTGATTACTGTAGTATCGAGTAATTGAAGTTTTAATTATAAGTCTTGATGTCAGATAGCGGCAGTCCTCTAACTTACTTCTTCCTTCAGTGTCGTGTGGCTACCTGCCTGCTGCCTCCATATAAAGTTAAGAATCAGTTTATCAACACCTGTAAAATAATTAGCTGGGATTTACATCGGGATGGCATTGCATTTAAAGATTAATTTGGTGAGAACTGATAATATTGACAATATTGAGACTTTCTCCTAGAACACAAAATATCTATCCATTTATTTAATTCTTCTTTGATTTTGTCCATCAGACTTTTGTAGTGTTCCTAATAGAGCTTTTGTACAATATTCTTAAGATTTTTTTTATTTTGGTGCTAACCTGCATAATACTGTTTTTTAATTTCGACATCCACTTATTTTTTGGTATATAAGATAACAATGGACTTTTGTATACTGAAATTGTTTTATGAACATTTCTTAGTTCCAGGAGGTTTTTTGATTATTCATTTGAGTTTGTACATGGATGACCATGTCATCTGTGAACAGTGTTATATCTTGGTTCTCAAACTGTATACCTTTTATTACCTATTCCTGCTTTCTTATTTTAGCAAAGACTTGCAGTGTGATGCTCAAAAGTGACAAGGGAAGACATCCTTGTTTTGTGTCTCATCTTGATAACTTGTAGTAAAATTTTGAATTTCTCATCATTAAGTGTGATGCTCACTGTAGGTATTTGAAGATCATCTTTATCAAGTTTTAAAAGTTCTCCTTTATTCATAACTTACTGAGAGTTTTTATTATACTGTTGGATTTTGCAAAAAAAATATATCTATTGATATTATCATGTGATTTTATTTTTTAGTCTGATGTAATAAATTATATTACTTGCTTTTTAATGTTAAATGTTTGAAGAGTTTGTTTCTAAAGTATGAACATTTTTTATTAAAACTTTGAGCATCCCAGAACAAAGAGTAGAATCATTACAAAGTTCTGATCTAAATAGAACCAATGGTCTACAGAAATCTTTCAGAATGTTTTTTACAGTGATACAAGATACAGTACTGTATAGGTGTTACAGCAGATAATCAGAACAGTAACTAAAGGATTGAATATTCTGAAAATTTTTAAAAAGGAATAATACTTGAAATAGCCTCCAAAAATACATAGCTTACACTTACGTATTTTTTTAGCTCAAGATTAGAATGAGGAAAAATAAAGAGGTAAGGCGAGCCAATAGCATCTCTAAGTACACACTTTTGTTGACAAAAGCAAATAACGAGCTTCAGAAAACCTTACATTAAAAAAATTAAAGAATTGTGCCAAAGTGTAACTAGGGCCAGAGCAGACAGCCTGAAACTTAGGGAGAAATTGCTTTAGGTACAGAATTAATAGAGGGTGTAAATGAATAATATTAGAAAATTGAGGGGGTGTTCTCAGTTCAGAGTTTTCAGATGCTAGATGTCAAGTAAAAAAGGGCAAACTAGAAATTACTGTTTATAATTTGTGCCAAAGCTCCAGAAGAGAACAATGGGCTGGGGGTTAGGTGTTAGTATTCAGAGAGAGTGCAGAAGATCAAGGAAACGATGGGACATTTCAAACTCGGGAGAAGATGACGGTTATGCTGTCTTTACGGCATGAGATAAGATAACTGGGGACTTTCAATTTCACCCTTACTGTGTAAACTTCTTGGACATTGTCACTTCCATCCTTACAATAAGAAAAAGCTGGGGAAACAGAATCAATTACTTTTCTCAGACCTATCAAAAACTCAGGTTTAAGAAAAAACAGCACCCCAAAATCTGGACACATCCAGAGACATACGGCACCCAAAATCTACCTTACCTAGAGCAGAGTCACTGGAGCCATAACTGATACGAACATTTAAAAGGTAATTTTAAATAATTATTGGAGACTGAGTAGGGGCAGCAAGAGAGTGAGAAACTTTTGGGGCCACAGTCTTAGAGGGACTTTCATATTTTCATCTTTCCCTCCAGAAACTCCACCAGATGCTCCCAATGAGGGTGTGTGAAAAATTCCCTCATGACTGTAGGGAGATGGGGGTGGAGAAAACCTCCGCCAGTCCGGAGACACAGGTACTAAAAAACTGAATTGTAATCATAAGCTTATAGAACATTCTCCTTCCGCCACATATTCCCAGCAGGACTCCAGTATAATGACAGTAGGCACAGGTAAAGGACTGTAAGACACGCTCTGTCTGAAGACAAGAATTTCGGGGACCCTTAGTCTGAGACAGGAGGCAGAAAAAAGGGCGCTCGAAGAAGTTTAAGCCCACGGTGCCTACAGCAAACATTAAACATATCCCAGCTCCCAGCCAGATTAGCACAAATCATGATGTTAAAAGCCTACTTACCTCAGTTCCTATTACCTGAAAAATCACGTCTGGCTTTCAACAAATAAAAACAAAGCATGCCAAAAGCCAAGAAAAAAATACAGTCTGAAGAGACA
>PVKM010021194.1:0-22762 GCA_004027735.1 Carollia perspicillata
ATGTCTTAAATGTTTATTTTATCTATAGTTTCCTCCAGTGAGACACAGGTGCAGGACAGCAGGGTGTTCTTTCCTGACCCTCAGTGCCTGGAATGTTGCTGGGAAACCAGTGGGCACTCGAGAACTGTTTGCTTCATGAGAGATGAAATGAGTGAATGCATGAATAAATGAAGAAAGAAAAAATTATAGATGTCCACTGAAACAAAGATAAGCCAATTTATGTACTAGAAGATTTCTTTGGGTTCTTTAATTTGATAATGCAGTTTACACATATCCTGGGAGAGGGTGAGAAAGATAAAATGCCCAATGTTTCCCAAATGCAGTTGATCACAGGGATGAGTTCTTTAGACCTGTGCTACTCAAAATGATGTTCGTGAACCAGAGCTGGTTGACAAATTATTAATTACTTATCTGCAATAAGAAAAAAGAGGAAATTAGGAGCAAAAGTTTAGAAAAATCTTATAGCAACTTGCAATGCTGTGAAGAGCATTATCAGTTTGCTAATGTTTAGTCTCATTTCTTTTTTAGTAATTCAGCATTATTATTTTTTTAAAAAAACTGTCAATTCATGACACATCAAAATAAATAATACTACTAATAAAATCTTTGTCCTTACTACAGATAATTTAAGAAGCAATTCTTTAAAGCATATTTTGGGAAAGCATAATGTCCAAAGGTATTATAAAGCACTCTAAGATGTAGTCACCACTTTTGTTTCTAGGCTAATTTCTTGCCATCTCCCCAGTCACATTCACTGGCTATGCCAACTGAGTCAACTTGGCCTCCTCTGCTCTCCATTTACCCAGGCTGTTTATCTGTCTGATGAGCTTTTGGCCTCCTCACCTGCCTGGTGCACTTCTCATTATCTTTCAAAATTCAGTTCTAAGAACAATGATTCCATGAAGAATCCCCAGATTCATCCACACAGATTGGGGCTGTCTCTGTGCTCCATAGCTCTGTGGTAACCTTATCCCCAAATTAACTCCCCTCTCTTGAATCATTGTCTTTGCCACAAACATGTTGGCTACCTAGAGTGTGGGAGGATCTATGGTCTCTCTGGTTGACGTAAATCAAGATGAGCTCCTGCCCAGAGGAGCTCACTCTTGGGCAAACACATCACCTACTAATTAATTATTTAGATTTTATGTTTTAACAGATGTATTGAGATATAATGAATGTGTAATACAATTCACTTCTACAATACCATGGTTTTTGATGTGTCCACAGAGTTCTGCAACCATCTCCACAATCAATTTTGGAGAAGTTCCATCATCCTTCCAAACCCCACCCTTGGAAAACCACTAATCTACTTTCTGTCTCTATAGATTTGCCTGTTGTGAATATTCCTATAAATTAAAACCAAGACTACTGATATGTTCCTTCATTCCATCCAACACTTGGGAACTGGCACTCTTTTAGGGGCCAAGGATAGCTAAGGGGAGAGGGTCCCCTCTTCTTGTTTTTCTGGCTGTCAGCTGGAAGTCTGCTGAGAGTGAACTGACTTACCTGGTCCCACACTGGAGCAGATGTTAGCACTCCGCTTCTACAACACTCAAGTTCACCACTCTCCTGTATATTCTATCCACACCACCTCCCACCAGCACGTACTTCTCCCTAAGACCGGGATCATTGTCCTGCTGAGTTCTGCCGCTTCCATATTTCCCCATGTCTTCATTAGTATCCCCAATTCTTTAAAACTAAGCCCAGTCAATTTAAAACTAAGCCAAGTCAAATTACAGACAGCCGACACTGAACTATACAGGCTCCTATCCACAGCATTATGGATATATCTGACCTTTACTGAGACACCTCAGAGAACTCAGAGTGACTCAACATTGACCCAGAAGGTCCCTTAGTCTAGGCCAGATGGCAGACTGGTCATTCTGATGGACTTGTTTTTTCCCCAAAATTCACTGTTATAATTAATTATCTTCTGTCTGGCAGTTTATCAACAAATACCATCCATTAACTAAGATTTCACTGCCAGCTCAGTGATACTTAATTATCACAGTGATAACCCATGGCACTAAAACATTCTGAAATCACTCCAGAATACCGAGAATATGAGATAGTGAGAAGAGAAAGAATGACAGACATCAAAATAGGTCAAACCTTGCTCAGCAGAGTGAAGATAAGTATTTAAGATCAGAAGCATCATTTCTGCCATCTGCTGGAAAGCCCATTCCACCTACAGAAATACCCCATATAATCTCCTAATGGAGCTCCCGTATAGCATCAAGTAATCAACGTCCTTTACAGTTGGCTGGATCTTTCCCGGGAAGACTCGCCCCCTGCCCCACCCTAAAGTCATACTGTGGCCCATTTTGGGCATTGGTCAGTAGCGGTGTAGCCAACTCATCTAATCCTGGAAGAATCACATATCTCTCACCATCATTGTATTTACCATCATACACTATAAAAAGAAAGAACCTCCCTTCCCCCGACCTTAAGACTTTTCTGAACAATTGGAAATCTTTTCTGAAATATAGCATGGCAGGAGACTAAATGGGAAAAAATTAAAATAAACATGATACAGTAACTTTCCTTCTGAGTTTGACGTTATTTTTATTTTTATCACTTAAAGGTGATTAACTCCACAGCAGGGTTAGTACTCTATTAGGCTCATGGTCGGCATTCAAGGCACTCTGGCTTGATTAAGAAGGCTCAGGGAAGAAATGCGACCCAAGCCTGAGGAAAATGTCGTTCCAACTTGAAAACTTTCCCTTGCTTTTCTCTGTTTTAGATTTGCTGTGGGGGCTTTATACAGTTGGCTTATTTGTTCCTAGACACTCTGCCTCAATATATGCAATTTTACCTGGGAACTGGCAGCTAGGACCCCATTTCACAGTGGCGATGAAGCCACTTGAGAGTTACTGCGTCAGAAAGAGTGGGCTAGCTTGAAAACCAAGGCCATGTCCCTCCCCAAAATGATAAATGGGAAGAAGCAACAAAAAGTGAATGTCTTCATGAACACGTGCTCAGGTAACGCACCTCACAGAATTCACAGGAGGTGTGTTCATGAAGGATATAGAAATACATAATTTATAAATTTCGCTACTGGGATTTTGAGACTCCCAGAACTCTGCTATGTAATATTGATTGTGACTTCAGAATAAAGAGAGTGTGGCCTTTCCTGAAAGTTTGAAGGCCATCATTGCCTCATTTCTGAAGTGCTGGAGGCCCTCTTCTACTTTCTTGTATCAAATTGGTACTCTGTGTTGTCAAGCTAGATTCTTAAAGCTAGCCGGTTCCTGGTCTCTGAGGATATGGCCATATTGACAAAGGAAAGCCAAAAAACTTACTTTAGGAAACCTCCTGATATCTCATCGTGTGTGCTGAGAGACTTGATCAGCGTTTTGGACCCTGAGAGATCCTGCTACACAGAAAACTGGTGCCGCTGAGAACATACCTAGAAGATCTGCCCCATAAGATCTCTTGGGACAGTTACTAACAGGAGAGACTGACCACTGTCCAATAAGTTTACTAGAGGAAGTACAGGGTTATGTAATCACATGGGTGATTTCTTCCAAGCTGGGCTCCTAAAGAGCTATAAGAGAAAAAGCCAGGAGACTAGGATGTGGGAAAATGATCAGACAGTTACTATTGGGTTGGCGAAAAAGTTTGTTTGTTTTTTTTTTCTGTAAGATGGCTGTAGTAGTGCTTAGTTGTCTTCAACTTCATTTGAAACAATTTTGTTAGATAGTGACAGCTGTCATTATCAGCATGCATTAAAAAAATCAAAATTGGTGAATTTCTGTGTAGTCATTTTAACATTGAAGATGGAAGAAAATATGACATTTTTGGCATATTATGCTTTATTATTTCAAGAAAGGTATAAACTCAATTTGAACACAAAAATAGATTTGTGCAGTGTATAGAGAAGGTGTTATAACTGATCAAACATGTCAAAAGTGGTTTGCAAAGTTTTGTGCTAGAGGTTTCTTGCTGGATGATGCTCTACAGTCAGGCAGACCAATTGAAGTTGATAGTGATTGAACAGAGACATTAACTGAGAACCAATAAAGTTATTGGTGAAAAATGAAAAATGTGTCTTTTATTTTACAGCAATAAAAACAAACATATGGACTTTTTTTCCCAACCCAGTAGAATTAAACTGTACTGGGAGAGTCAAACAAATATGAAGAAAGATGAAGAAGAGGCCTGAGCTAATGTCCTTGCACAGTGGCGGGAAAGAATTTGGGCAAAGCAAGCAAGGGAGCTTCTCCTGCATGAGAACCAGCTCAGAACAGCACCTCTGTCCCCAGTGCAGACCTCAAAAGAGAGACCCAATCTCCAAAGGAAACTCTTCAGATCCAGGGAACGCTGGGTAGGCTCTGCTTTGACCCCTTATACTATGTTATCACATCCTTGTTTGCTTGCAGTGTACACTCACCTTAATTGCTGAATAGAATAGTGTAGGAGGGTGGCTCTTCAAACCTGTGCCCTAATTCACGGGAATGGGATCTTAATGATGCTGTGCTCCTATGATTTTGGAGTCACCCCAAGAAAGAAAGGGAATCCAGAGAAGCCTTTCTCATTGTAGCCTTTTGTAAGATTTTGGAAACTGCTGTTTGAGCAAGTTTCTCTAAAGCGGTATGATGGCCAAATTCAGATGCTGTGAGTTGCTGGCTGAAAATATATCATTTAGTAAAGTGAACTCTAACTCCTAAAATTGTGAGTCCCATTTGACCTTTTTGCTTGTGTGTTTTTAAATTATTAAAGCAAAATTGTTTCCTCACCTCTGAAATTTGTACAAGTTCATCTGTCTCCAAATGCTTCAACATCATTAACTGTTTAAAAACAGCCACAATTTTCCAAAACTATATGTCCTTCTAAATGTATGTTGTAAACCACATGCAAAGAGAATAAACCATTCTTAAAATAAAACTGCATTGTTTTATTATAGTCAATAGTTCCTTTTTGAAAATTTTGTAGTTCTTCATGAGTTATAAATCAGTATAAAGTATATATTTTTGCAGAGAAAAAATGCCCTTTTTATACAAAATATACTGGGACGTAATCTCTTCATTATAAAGAAGGCTATTACAAGCGTCTTTTAAAATAGAATTATTTACTTTCCTCCCAAAGAAAAAGCTTTGTAGAAATAATTTGAGAGAGAAAAATGATTTTTCTGGTCAACTCAGGATTTTTCAGACAGCTCCTCTACTGCCCTCTAAAGTTCAAGAACAACATCACGGCTCTACTTTGAAGACAGTAATGTAATCACTTGAAATACCAGCATCATCAAAACCCCAAAGAGATGAGGCTCTTTAGTTCCTGGTCTCAATGCAGTGTGGCAGGCCCATCTATATTTAAGACACTGCTCAACGCAGAATAGAGAACTTAGAAGGTAGGTGATCTTGTCCCTGACACCAGACTGATTAGGCAGGTCCCTGTTACTCACATTTTAATATATCTAACACAGAAGTAGCCAAAGTGTTACTGCCGGATGCATTTTGAAAACAGTCAATCCTTTTGGAATGTTCATACGAGGCGTTTTTAAGTTACCTATGTCATAATCATGGCAAATGTATTACAAGGAAACGTGAAGGACAGTATAGGTAATATAGGGAGTGACTACTGAGACACAGTACAGAAAACCAAGCTCCAGAAAGTGGCATATGGAGCCTCAGGAGCTCTTTTTAATGTAATTTGGAACAGAGTGAGAACTGGGGTCTCACCTGCAGTCAGGGGTTTAGACTCTGAGGACAGAGGGTGCTGCCTCAGAGCAGGAAAGCAACACGGGCTAAAAGAATGTGTTGTGGAACCACTGGGCAGGCGTGGAAAATGGGGAGAGAGGATTGTTCCTCTGTTCTCTATTTTCAGGTGGGGCAGGGTATAAGGAAAAAAAATGGCAGGAATGGAAGACAGGAGGAAAATGGGAAAGCAAGAATTTAGGGAAGAAAATAAAATATAGAACAATTACTGAGCCTCCACTTTGCACCAGGCCCTTTTATGTGTTCACACAAACACGTAAAGTGTTATCTCTATTTTAACAGATGAGAGAATTGAACTTTAACAGATGAGAGAATTGAACTTCAGGGAAAAAAATACACTACCCTGACTGGTGTGGCTCAGCAGGTTGGGTCTAGCTCCCATACACCGAATAGTCGCTGGTTCGATACTCGGTCATGGCACGTGCCTGTGTTGTGGGCCAGGTGCCCGGTTAGGGGCATGCGAGAGGCAACCAATTGATATTTCTCTCTTGAATTGATGTTTCCTTCCCTCTCTTTCTCCCTCTTTTCCCCTCTCTCTAAAAATAAATAAAATACTTTTTTAAAAATTGATAATTTTGTCTAGTCATACAAGTTGTAAGTGATGCAGCCACATGCAGGAAGGAAAGGCTGCTGTGCCAGATGCTGACCCAGTGCCCTTCCCCATCACACACCCCCATTAAGAATACCTGGAGGCGGGGCCCAGAAATCTGTGTGTTAGCAAGCTCTGCACGAGAATCAGCTGCATGCACAAGTTTGAGAACTAGGTTTGCCCAGTCCTTTAGTTTGTTTGTTCAGCATACTTTCACCGTCGGAAGCATTTCAGAAGCCCTGTTTTCAGTAGTAGGAGAAACTTTTACCATAGATCCAATTTTTTAAACATTATTTTCCTCTGTAGCAAGGTATAGCAATTCAGACTCTCTTCCCCATTTTAGTCATGGGTTGATTAAGATTAGCAGTAGACTACCAGTTCCCAGAGTCCTAGTAGATTTGATTTTCTAACTCTTGGTGGGAAAAGGGAATTGGGCAAGTAGTGTCTTAAATGTAGAGAAGGCAGGGAATTCAGGAGGAATAATGGCAAATTACAGATGATCCTTTTTCTACATTTTCATTCCAGAAGGTGAGCACTTCATATTTTACCGTGATTATATAATGGTGCTGGATGACTTGCCTTGAATTCTCATTTCATGCTCAGAAGCCAGGTTCTGCCAATATTTTTGTACATACTAGTTCCTAATGGGTTGTAGAAGGAGAAATGAGACAGTAACATTCAGTCTACTTAATTCGTATTTTCACAAGGGCTTTATAACTGCCATTTACCTTTAACTCCACATACTACTTGTGAGAAATGTATATTATTATTTCTATTTTGCAGGGGAGGATACAGAGTCCTCCAGGCGACTGCCCAGCTGGGGATGAGATTCAAACTGAATCTCCTTCTGGCCTTGGATTTAACACTCAAATGGAAGAAGCCCATAGTATCCATCTGCTGGCAAAAATGAGTCATACTTGATTTTATGTCCCAAACGATAACTGGTAAAATCTTTGGAAGGTCATTGAATAGATTTGTTGAGAAAATATGTTATACTAAATTTTGTTGGCTGCATTTGGAGAAAGGGAACAAGGAACAAATATGTCAGGAAACAAAGTGCATTTGCATCTCTCTTTTGTATGAATTTTCTTTCTACTTTGCATCATCATAAAAATGGCAATGTTCTCTATGACAGAGGTTCACTAAAACTTCATAAACCCTCCTCCGTAACACAGAGTTGCTGCAGGCAGGGACTGGCCAGTTAGAGACTACACTTCCCAGCCATCCTTGTATGCACATAGGGCTGTAGGACTAGTTCTGGCTAGAGCAATGAGAATAGGAGTAACCAGTGTCATGTCCAGGGTGAGGTAGCTAAGAAGCAAGTATGCTTTCTTCACCTTCTATCTCCCCATCCACTGAATTCAGGGGACCCTAGGAGATGGTAAAGCAACAAGGGGAATGGAACCTGGATTCTTAACCACAAGAAAGAAGGAAGTCTCCAGTCCACAGGAATGCTCATTAAACAGTTACATGAGTGAGGAAACTGATTTAACTGTATTAATCCACTGAATTTGGAATTTTGTATATTACTGCAACTATCAACACCCAATTTAATGCATTTCATTTCCTCTCTTAGATGATACTTTTATTGAAGAGAATGTCTATGTTTCGAAAAATATGGATTATATAGAGTTTCATGAGCTGGGTTCTTTGCATATAGATTTTGAGGAGCCTTCTGGGTCTTTCTCTCTCTTTTAGTTTCTCTTCAAGGAGAATACTAATTACAGTGAGTGCCCAGTTTGAGTCACAGCTCAGATGGGTCCGGATCAATTACTAGTTGGGTAAGCAGTCAAACTGATGACCTTTCGCCCCTTCAGCAAAATAAGGATTAAAACACCCTTATATTCTAAGATTATTATGACAATTAGAGTTCATATTTATAAGTACCTACTATAGCACCTGGCTCATAACTAAGTTATCACTTGCTGGTAGAATTTCCACAGCATTCACTGCTACTTCTCAAGGGAGAATTTTTTACTCCTGCCCCTTATCATTGGGTTTGGTCATGGGACTTGCTCTGTTCAATGAGACAGAAGCGGAAAAGATATGTCACTTACATATTGAAGTCTTATCTCTCTTCTTTCTGACATGGTAACTGGCAATATTCTAACTAGAATTTGCTTCATAACTCTGGGTCCTGAAATGAAGATGACATAGGGCAAAGCCACAGCTGCACCACAATGAAGCAAAGGACAAGCGTTGGTGGTTGGAAGAAATGGGGATGTGGGGTCCATCTTTTTTGACAGAAATATCAAGCATATATTTCTCAATCAGAGAATATGGGAAGTTAAATTGTCTAACTCTCCACCAAGAAGCAGAATGTCCAGCCCTTTCTCTGTCCCCTTTCCCTTGCCTCCTGTGAAGGATCACCAATAAAATTATTGTAGGTACTCCCCATTACACTTTCAGGAGAGACTGTGAGGATTATTTCTGACGGTAGTTGAAAATAGTTTAAAAAAACTGAAGATGAGATCTGATTTTTATGCTGTCCTTTGGAAGTTTATATTTAATAAATAGAAGTTAGGGCTTTACAGAAATTCAACTGGCACCATCTTATCAGACTATATAACTTTGGTGAACACAAATAAAAGTTTGGATAAGAGCTTCATACTTTACAGTGAGGCAAAGTCAGTATTTGGAGAAGCCCTATGGGAAATAATACAGAAGACTCAGATTCTTAACCAGGCTGTGGAGTAACAGAACTTGATAAAAATTTGACAAATGTGTAGAATAATCCCAAATTTCTCAGATAATTGGCAGAAGCCTGGGATAGAAACCTCACCTTTAGTTACCTTCTTTGATGAATCACATTGATGAAAATGTTTAGTTGAATTTCTGCTTAAAGGCAGGCAAGATGAAAAAATAAGTGTCTGATCATTTTGCCAGTCAATGAGCTTTCTCAATATTACTATTTTGGGGATGGGGAGGGGAACTACCTACAGTACATCTAGCAATTTGCTGTTCTACACACCTGTTAAATCTGTCCACAGGTAGAAAAAACAACATTTTCATGCAGATTTTACTATAAGCATAGTGAAAGACAGAAGACAAATTCATTGAACTCCACATATGTGGACAATGCGTGTTACAGGCTATGTTCTTACTTTATGGGACATTCTTTGCAAAACTAGAGTTACTTTAGAACTATATTTGTGGAAGTCTCTCTACCCTCCCTCCCACCATTGCTAAGATTCATTAAAAAGAATGCCTTTTGCCAATAGCATCATCTCTAATGACCATACCTGTTTGCAGAGGCTGGCCTGGGTCAGGGAAGGATGAAGGAAAGGGCAGGATGGAAAGGGGACAGAGCCTTTGTGTGAGGAGGAAGCCAGCGTTGCTCTTTTTTTCACAGTTTTCTTTTCACACTGTATTGTAACCTTTTTATAAGAGGCTTAACTAAAACCAAGCCAACCTATTTTATCTAAAATATTGTTCAAAGGCACACTCTGGAAAACGCACAGTGTCTTGTTTTTATTCAACGTGCTCCATAATTTGCTAAGCATTTACACATTAGAACTGCCTTTTGCTCCCAAGCAACACTGCATCCAAGTTGACCCTTACCCTCGCCTTGCAGATGAAAGGAGGCTCAGAGAGGACATCACAGAGGTGATGTGAGACTCAGGCCACCTCAGTCACAGCCCCTACCACATGGGAAATGCCTGTCACTGGCCTCTGTGACCAATACCGAGAGCTTCGATTTCAATATTGCTGACTAACATTTCCTAGCCAATGCAAGTCATAGGTGAAACAGGTGTTCAAAACCTTGATCTCATTTTCCAAAAGCAAGAGTATATATTTAATACGGACCATCTTTGGTACATTTTTTCAAAGATGCTTTTTGGAGGCTATAAAACCAGATTCTAGTTCTAGGGCTTACACAACACACCAGGACCTTCCTTGAAATACCAATCCAGCTCTACGGCAGCTGCGCTGATGGAAGCTTTGTGAGACTCTGACACCAGAGCTAAGGAACCATAAACCGTCAGTTCACTGGTGATTTGTGATTTGGGCACATAAAAGTTATGGTCGTTTTTTTACACAGTTCTGGAAAATCAGAAGTGTAGCTGGTGCAGTTACGTTATTTCATTTTTAATTTCCACAAACCTCACTTTAATATCTATAAACCATTTTATCATCAAAAATACCTTTCTCTTCAATGCTATGCTGTTAAATTCTTCCTCCTGCAGTGCCTTCCCACAGACTAGTTCTCTGGAGAAGAAAAACACCAAGTCTCTGTACTTTTCTTATGAAGACCCAGGGTCCTGCCTTCCAGATCAATGGGGTTTGTTCCGAATCAGGTACTTAGTAAATACACATCTACAGTCCAAATCTAAAATGAAATGTATACTTTAGATGTTTCTATATCCATTTGAGAGTCAACTACCTTCTGTATTTTACAGATGGAAAACCAGAAGAAAAGTATCATCTGTCACCCATTCATCCGTCATCCATCCATCATCTATCTATCTATCTATCTATCTATCTATCTATCTATCTATCTATCATCTATCTATCATCTATCTATCTATCATCTATCTATCATCTATCTATCTATCTATCTATCTATCTATCTATCTCATCACATTGTCGAAAGTAGACTTCATTAGTTTTATTTTAAAGATTGTTAAAATTGAAACAAAGAGATGAACTTGCATAGCTTGCGTGCCAGAACCTAGAAAACCTCAAGGACCACCTGGAGTTGTCAAGCTGACACTCATATTCACATGTTTTCCACTGGCCTCCGGCACCAAGTGCGTACATTTTCCCCAGTTCCCTAAGTGGAGCCTATCCCTGAAGTGTAGGGCTCTGTCTTGTTCTTCTCCATGTCCCCACTCCTCCCCCCTCCCCCCGTAGCTCCTGTAACAAAGCCAGGCTGGACTCTGCAGCAGGCACTGCCCTGGGCTCTGAGAGACCAACAGTGACCCAGTCCCAGACCCCCAGGGGTGTCCCAGCACATTGCTCGTCACCAGCAGCAGTTTCTTATTGAAAAAATATTTGTTGACTACATTTTTAAAAACATCAATGTGTGTTTTTAAAAGCACAGGGCTACAGCTCTGATCCACAGTCAAGATAAAATGCATTAGAGCCCCAGACTTTATTGTGTCCATATTCTTGGAGCCAATTATTCTTCAGGTTCCAATTTTTTTCCAGGTTCTTTTTTTTTAGACAATTATCTTTACTAAACTTTTTGAAGCTCCCTAGGGCAAATGTGCATTGCCAAGCTATTTCTCAGGATTATGCCTGACACCCCTAACTTAGTGCCTAAAGCAAACTTAATGAGCTCATTTTATAGTCTCTCTGGTAGGTCTTGATGAAAATCTTAAATCCAAAACTGAACCCCACTGAATATCATTGCCTTTTTTTACATTCTGAACTTAAAAATAGCCACTCTCCGGGTAGAACATCCCAGTCCACAGTGTTTCAAATACTCTCTGTGTTATGAGAACCGCAGTTCCACAGGTTATGAAGCATGTCGTGGCGCAAAGCCGGTAGCTGCTGTGGACAAAGGTGAGCATTTATGTGGCTTTCTTTGACACTCAAAACCTGCTCATTTATGATAAGAAGAAGAAGCTGTGCTGTTGGAAAAGTCATTATATTACTTCTCACCAAGTTTTCTAAAATATTAAGAAATGCACGCTGTAGTTAACTTCCCATGGATAGGCTGTGTACAAAAACTGGCCAGGTCCCATCAGGGACTCGTTCTCTCGACTCCCAGCAAGCCTGACAGGCCCCCAAATGTCACAATAACAGCAGAGAATTTCAGCCCAAAGAATGCAAATGGGGAGGTATTTCCCTGAACAACTTATTATAATCTGCATTCATGGTTTTTTTTTCTTATTTTTCCTTTTTTTTGGAATGTTGCTATGAAATAAACCCTTGAAACAAAACCTGTCCTCAATGTCTCTAGCCTTTTAGGGTCAACCTGACAACACATCGGTTTACCTTTCAGCAAATAGCCCATTATTATTTCTTTTTTTTAAAAAAAAAAATATATATATATATATTTTTTATTTTTAGAGAGAGGGGACGGGAAGGAGAAAGAGTGGGAGAGAAACATCAATGTGTGCTTGCCTCTCATGTGTCCCCCACTGGGAACTGGCCTGCAACCCAGGCATGTGCCCTGACTGGGAATCGAACCAGCGACCCTTTGCTTCACAGGCCCGTGCTCAATCCACTGAGTTATGCCAGCCAGGGCCCATTACTATTTCTTAGAAAAACCTTTGCGTTCTCTTTGTTTGTAAGTAGAATTTGATTTTCTCTTTTTCCTGTTATTGTTACTTCAGTTTGATGTATCTTGTGTCTTTGATCCCATAACCTGGTTAACTTTTTCATTTTTGAAACATTTCAAATTAACACTGAAAGACTCAGGGTCCTAAGTTATTTTCATTGTTTGTTTGTTTGTGTCTTTATTTGGTCCTTCGTTATTTTTTAGGTAGCATTTGTCACAGTAGAGAGTCTATGCCCTCTTTCTGCCAAGGACCTGAGCCTCCTGAAATCCCGAGGCCATTCTGTTGAGGTATCTCAGTCTGGCACATGTCGCTTTGCCATCCCAACTAAGAAAGACCTGAATATCTACTCCCTGCTTGCTGCTACATCATAAAACAGGGACATAAAGCCAGTTTCTCTGGTGCCTCAAAGCACCATTGTTCTCACTGTCTTCTATAATAACTGTCCACAAATTCCATATCATGTAGGAAAAAAATAATCTTTAAAGCAATAAGGTCCTCCTAAATAGGAGGAAATCTAACAAAGCAACATGGGTTTGTTTTAAACCCGTGTCCAAGACTAAGCAATAAAATGAGGTTTTCCAAGTTGTTGAAGGAGTGAACATAAAAAGATGAGGTGGCTCCCCAAATGGCTGCCATTCAGATTCAAAATGCCTCCATTATTTTGGCCCCAGGGACCCTGCTTTCCTCTTAAAACCTTGACACAGGAAGTGAACCTGAATTTGGTCATGATCTCTGATTTCCTCTAAGGATAGGAAGGTCCCAATGGAAGCAAGACGGTTAATTACATAACCATTTATGTAGCACACACACTAAATCGATGTGCAGGTCTGCCATGGAAACTTGTGTAGGCTGTGGAGTGTGCAGCCTCACCGCTGTGCACCTTGCGGGAGGGGCAGCAGCCTTACCGACTTTGATGGGACTGGTGCCCTCCAGCGTGGTGCCGCACGGAAGCTGTCCAGCTGCACTCAGCAGCTTCTAGGGCTCCTGCATTGCCTGCCCTCCCCACCTCCATAGCTGACAGAGGACAGGCCCTGCAGAAATGCCTGCCCCCAGCTACCTCGTGAACACATGCTTGCACTTTCCATTAAAGGTCCTTCCTGGCAGAGTGAAGCTGCCCTTGTCCTTCTCCACACCCCCACACTGTTGCCTCCACACACTGCTCTCACGACAGCTTTGACACTTTGGCTGGCTGATTCACGTACTCTTCTGGCCCCTCTACCAGACCGCAACCTGCTGATGGACAGGGACTCTTTGTATTCATCTTTGCATAAACGGCTCCTGGCTCAGGGGCTGGCACATAGCAAGTAAGGATTTAATAAACACTTCATAAATGAACAACAAGGCTTAGAGAGATTTTTCTAGTGGATGGCAATCTGCAAGATATTAATTTTCTTTTCTTCCATTTGGCGAGATGACCAAACATTTACGTCAGGACAAAAAGAACTGGAAGCATTCTTAGTTGTCCTGGCACACATTAATTAGCTAGGAGGCAGTTCTCAACTACAAAATCTTTACAGCTAACAAAACACCCCTATCAGGGCTTATGATTAAATATACATAAATACTGCAACATTGTTTTGCAGCAGAGCAAATAGAAGTGTTAGCAAGTAACTTAATTATACCACAGTGTTATGTAAAATGATTAAATGCTAACTCTTACATCCTTTCTAACTATTCAATTACTCCTCACTGACTGCTGTCCAACATCCTGAACGGCCTGGACCGTTATCCACAACCTGGCTCTAGTCTGCCTCTCTCAGCTTCCCTCCTTCAAGCCCCTCCCACACCCCACTCCCTGGTACGTCACCCCATAAATGTGGCCATATTCAGACACTTAGCATTTCAAAACTGCAACTTGCAATTGCCTGATCCAATTCCTTAAATCATCTCCCAACTTCGTGCTCTGGTATATTCTGCCACTTCAGCCAAGAGTGTCCTATCTACTCTTCTGCGACACTGAGCTGTTACTCATCATCTTAATTTCGGCTTCAGAGGCACATCACACCCTCTGCGAAACCCCCTCTCTCACCCACAGCAGAACCATGGGCACCTTGCCTTCAGCTTTCAGGCCTTTGGTGTAACACCCCAGGGTGTTCAGCATGATCTTTCATTTCCCGTCTATTTTTCACCTCTTTGAAAGCAAGGGGTGAGTCTTGATGATGTGCAAATCCCCAGTATCCAATACAAATAGCGATGGTAGTCACATGACATCACATAACTTCCACTGAACCAGTGCACGGCGAGGGAGAAAAGGGAAAGGTCTAGGCCGGGTCCGCTCCCAATCCCTAGTTTCATGAAAAGTTCCCCTTGGAAAAAGCCCACTGCTACCTTCCACAGCTGGGTCAGGCCTGGGAAATGGTGGTCACCTTATTGTTATTATTTTTTAACACAGCAGGAAACTTTGGGAATGAATCCCAGGAAGATCAGCCTCTCTCTCTTTGCTCCCTGCCCGTGCCTCATCCAATCAGCCATCTCAGACAACTTCCTGGAAACGCAGCGGCAGAAATGAGCTGCCTCTACTGACCTTTCTTTAGTTCTAATTAGCTTTGCTGCTTTTGGATCATGACAAAGAATCGGCCGGACATTCCGGCAGCGGAATGAGCTGCTGAGTCTTCTGCACATGAATGAGTCTGCGCCTCCTACAATCCCGTGAGGAGAGCTGTGGGCAGCGCGGAGGCTTGGGAGTGAGATGTGGGCTTGAGTGAGGACAGACTTCATAATCTCACAGCCCAAAGCAACTTCCCAAGTAAAAGCTGAATTTATACATTGAGGACCTCCCAGAATGTAGGAGATAAGAAATCTGTAATGTATTTTAGGAGGTTTTAGTGTTTTATCTCTCTATCTCTCAACATCAAAGGAAACAGAATTCATCTCAAGAATCATCATATTTGCATTTTGTGTAATTCAAGCTCGACCTAATTTATTGACTGAATGCTAAAAAAAATAAGGAGTAAATAGGAAACGTTTCTTTTCTAACAACTGTGCTTTGCTAAGATAAATACTTCTCAAAGTATCAAATAAAGACAATACTTCTTGTCCTGCTGGTGTAGCTTAGTGGGTTGTGCATTGTCCTGCAAACCAAAAGATTGCTAGGTCGAGTCCCAAGTCAGGGCACATGCTTGGGCTGCAGGCCAGGTCCCCAGTTGGGGGCATGCAAGAGGCCACCGATCGATGTTTCTCTCATTCATCCAGGTTTCTCTCACTTTCTCCCTCCCTTCCTCTCTCTCTAAAAAATAAATAAATAAAATCGTTAAAAACAAAAAGGACAATACTTCTCCATATGTCAGCCAAACTCTCATTCTAAATATTCACCCTAACTTTACATTCCTCCCATCGTTTCCTACCAACGATATTATTTTTAAATTTTCAAATAAAGTTATTTTAATTTTACAACCGCTTTATATTTATATAAAAATTGTGAAGACGGTGCAGAAAGTTCCCATGTACACCCCTAAAATTTATCCTATTATTATTAACATCTTACACTCTTATAATAGTGGTAGATCTTTATTAACTCAAGTCATTATTGGATTCAATCTTTACTTCTTTTTAGAAGTCCTTTTCTGTTCCAGGGCATCATCCAGGACACCAAGTTACATTTTGCTGTCATGCCTTCTAAAGTCCCCCTTAGCTGGGACAGCTCTCCAGATTTTCCTTGATTTTGATACCTTGTGTGTGTTGAGAAGTACTGGTCAGCTATTTCGTACAGAGTCTCCCACTTGGGACTTGCCACACCTTTTCCCCTTGACTAGACTGGGGCTACGCAGACTCCTCAGCAGAAGCACGGTAGAAGTAAAGCGCCAATTTCATCATGCCATATAAAGTACAGAGTGTATCAGCCTGACTCATCACTGCTGACGTGAGCCCTGATCACCTGGCTGAGGCAGTGTTTCAGGTTTCTTCATTGTAAAGTGACTCTCCCCCCTATCCTTCCCATACTGTACTCTTTGGAAGGGAGTCACTAGGTGCAGCCCATACTTAAGGAATGGGAGGTATGGTCCACCTCAATGAGGGCAGAGTACCTACAATTATTTGGAGTTTTTCTGCATAAAGATTTATCTGTTTTTCCATTAAATTAATTTACCTAGTCATTTATTTATTTCAGCATGGACTCATGGACATTTATTTTATACTTTGGGTCATAATAAAAAGATCAAATTATGTTGCTACTCAAATTATTTCAGGTTTGGCCATTGGGAAATAATTCAGTTGGCTTCTGTGTCTCTTTAACATCATTAGATGTATTTTTTTAACTTGTCATTTCCTTATTTGCTGGCTCAACAAGATGATCCACACTCATATTGCATATGTTCTGCCTCAGACTTAGAATCAGCCACTTCTTGAGGGAATCCTGGTCCCTTTAATTGACAAATGCTATAAAAATCAAAATCTGGGTAATAAGTGTACTTGTTGCTACATGGGTATCATTGCTTTAAGCTCTCTCTCTCAGCTCAGAGACCAAGGATCACATGCCTGTATACTAACCTGTGTACGTCCATAACCACAGATATTCCTATATGTGGTTCCCTGTACCTCTGCTAAGCTAAACAGGGGTTCACACTGACATGTCTGACTCTAATCCTCCACCATATAGATTTGCTTTCCCTCCTCCCTATTCTTATCTATAAACTCTCCTGCAAAAGTATCATGGCTCTCCCATCTGCCATCTACTTACACAATTGTTAATTCTATAGATATGCATAGCAGCATTGGAATTGGTAACCCATGCACCCATGAGAAACAGCCCACTTATTTTTCAAACTACGTTCCATTACTAATGTTGTGTTTTCTTGAACTTGGAATAAATTGTGTGGAGAAAGAGGAGAGATGAATGTTAAGTTAGATGAAACAAAATGGTAAAGAAGCTCTACTTAATGCACTTGTAGACCCCAAAACATGGAAGATGGTATTTGAATTCATGTTAATTAGATCAAGTAAATTTTCATAATGAAATAAAACCAACACATCAGTCACATAGGAAGCAGGCATTAGGAAATGTGCGAAGAGCATGCACGTTGGCAGTGGGCAAATGACCCCATATCAGGAGACTAGATTCTGGAGAACAGACAAAAGGGAAACAAAGAAGAAAACCCAGCCTAATGATCATCTAGTCAGAGGCTCGGAGATGCACTGGAAACAGAGACGCAGAGCCAAGGGCTGGGACCTCAGAGTCCAAGGGAAGAATTAACAATACCAGTACACAGGGTTTCACCAGTATTTTATCAGAAGAACATCACATAAATCCTGTGAGGGAAAGTCTAAGTATAGGTGAATTAAAGCTGACCAGAAAAAAAAAATAATAAGAGCATTTGGCTAAACTTACACACTGCAAAATGCCCTTAAGGACCCAACCTAAAGCTGTCTTCCCCAAGAAGCTATCTGAGGCTTCTGGAGTTCCTCATCTATAGCTCATAATAGAATGTTCGCACTCTTATAGTTCTCATCAAACATTGAAATTGTTGGCTTCTGTGTTTGTGAGCTAGAGAGTGAGGTCTGTAAGGGCAAGGACCAGGCCTCAGTTCCTTTTGACACAGTGCACTAGGCACTGTGCTTGACAACGAGCAGTAACTGGGTACATGCTGAATAAATGAAACAAAGAGAAAGAGAGAATCCAGACACTGAGGGTTTATGAACAGAGTTTAAAAAAACAACAACAACTCTCCTGCCAGCACTAAATCAATGCCTTTCCAACTGACAAAGAAGGTGGGGCCTTGGCATATTCATTTTTCCAATGAGTTTTTTAAAAAAACCTTTATTGCTGCAATCAGAGGTAATTCAGTAACATATTTGCAATGACTAAAATCCATGATGAAAATAGATTACATTCGGGCAGTTCATTAATCTTATTATTCTTCAGTCCTATTAGCTAGTAGCTCACTAGCATCTTACATCTTTATTTTTCAGGAAAGTGTAACTAAGGAATTATTTTATTAAGCATTTCGATTGCACTCTAATTTCTGTGCGATGCACCACTAATACATTCCACTGCAGTACCCTTTCCTGCAGACAGTCCCGTCTTTGGACATTGCTTTGGTGATGCGAAGGACTGGAGAGCAAATATTCTGAGTTTGTCCTCTGAGTAAAAGATGTCAACTAGATGTCTGTACTCAGAACAGGGGCATCTTTCACCACTGCAAGTTTTTATTCCCACACTGTTCATAGGATGAGCTGAACTGTACAAACATTGAGATTTTGACACATGCTTCCAGACTGAATGAAGAAAAAATATGACATCCCAAAGTTTTTAATTGGGAGAAAAATTGAACTTTAATAGGTTCCCTGAGACTTTCCATTTCTTGGCTCACTACAGTTTACTTTTTTTAACACTTAATTTAACTCTTGTATAATCCATGTGAAATATTTGAGGGTATGAAATGAACGGGAAAAGCTATATATTTTTTTGCTTTCAGAGATATTTTTAATTTTATTTAGGTAGGCAACATACTTAAAAGAGAACTTTTGAAGTATATCCATTCTGATAAACTTACAAGTTTGGGTTGTGACACTGGGAAGTCATTTATCTTCCTGGGCTTCTGCCAGCTTATCTGTAAGAGGCAGACAGCATGAACTTCACTATATCCCTTATTTGATGAAAGAAAGCCTTGGATAGCAGTGGAGATTTCATCCAGACCTTGAATTTGATAGAAGAGAAATCAGCTAAGGCAACATATTTACCTTCCAGTTCCTCGCCTTATCCACAACACAAAACACACATATAGAAAGACTTGTCTCTCTTAATAAGGGACTTAAAAATACTTCCAAGACAGCAAGGCTGCAGGAAAAAAGAAACTATGAATGTGCTGGGAAATGAGAGAATCATAAATCAGCCAATACTCACATTATGGCTCCCATTTAGAAAATCGAATTTCTAACAAATAAATTCATTTGGAAAGCCATTCTGAAAAATCATAAGAAGTCAACAGGTGCCAAGCCTCCACTTAGTATCTGAAAAACTCCTTGTTGGATAAGGTTTTTACTTAACCTAAAGCATATTTTTAGCATAGGCCAGAAATAAATGTCAGTTTACAGTTTGAGACAAACAGGAGGAACTAGCCTTTATGGAGCTTCCCACATCCTTTAGGCTTTCCGTAATCATCTAGAATGAAGGAAAAGTAGGCCATGGGCTAGCCTGTGTCTGAGTGGGCGGGAGGTTTTCCTGTGATTAGAATATAAGCACAGACCTCTGTGAAGAGGTAACAGTTGACTTCATACCCAAGGTTACACAAGATTATTCAAAGCAAAAAGGAAAGCGGGAGCAAAGGCATGGAAGTGGGGGGAAAGACCTTCTTATGGCCCTCATCCCCAAATTTAAAGTAAAGTGAGGCTTATAAGATAAAGAAGAACGGTTGGAAGGTAGACGGAAGATGCCAAGTGTGGCAAGCCATGGACCAATCTTATCTGTTCTTTCTCCTAGAAACACTCAAGATGACATGTCTCAGGTACCCTTGCAGTCCTGTGTGGCCTTATGAGTAAGAGGTGATCAGGGACTCTGGCGGAAGCAACAGAAAACAAGTCTGGACCATAGAAACTTCCTCTCCATGCTTTTTCTCCTTTGGTAACCACCTTGCAGAGCCATAGTGTGGAAGAAGACTGGGTCCCTGAAGTTGGCATTCAGAAAAGAGCTTGGTGCCTGTCAGAAACACCCACTGGGACTTTTAAAGGCCCCCAAATAAAGTTTTGTTCTGACAAGCTTCCTATGTTTGGGGATGTGCATGTTCTATTAATATGGCCTTAACTAATATGCTAAGATCCTCTTTGCTATAGGTTTGGATGGTACTTGAAATAACATACTCAAAGTTACTCTGACAGCAACTCCAAAATTAATGACTCAAGGAGGAATATTAGGTGCAGAGCAGTAATGAATAAATGAAAAGAATAAAGATCATGCACCTCGGGAGAATCATAGAATCACAGGCTCACTGGATAGAAGTTAATTTTTCCTAATTCCCTGGCACCCAATCTTATGGGTGGCCCCTTCACCTCTGAGAATAGGTTACCTACCTAAGGGCAGCTGATGGTGATTTTGAAAAGAGTGTGAAAGTTTGTTTTACAGTTTTAATCCAGTTACTATTATTTTCATCTTCAGAACATGGTCATTGTAAACAAAATTGATTGAAATAGAAATACCAGTAAGTAGGATGTACATTAATATAAGTCATTTTATTAATTCATCCCTAAGAAGGTCCTTGAGAAGATATACAAATACTATTACTAGTCATATGTTATTCACCCTTCCACCAAGTTTTCATTTTGTGAGTTTACCTCCATCAAATGAATACCCGTGTGACTAGTTGATTGAATAGCCTTCACTTCTCAAAGTATAACAAAAAATAAATTAGTTTTCCTTCAAATGCTACCTTTAAAATGTTCTGTAGAATATCTCTTCCTTTTTCTCCAAATCATATCTGGGGATCATCCCAAGTTCTAGAGTAATTTATGTTTTAAGACAGAGCCTAATTTTGGCATCTGACTCAATTTCTTGTATAAACCAGTGCAATCCAGTCTAACGAAGACTTCATTTTCAAATGCAGACTTCTCCCCTGCAACCCCTGCCTGGGCTGTATTCCAGCCTTGAGGAACTGCAGTGGAGTAGGGCACACGCCTCCCTTACTCTTCTCTTCTCTTTACTTGCTCTGCTACTTCAGGGTCCTCCAGAGCTGGGGCAGAAGAGTTGAGGAGAAAAGAATGAAGTAACACGTTTTTTAGTTGCATAGCATGGCTTAGAGTCCTACTTTAGCTTTGAATTGAGAAATCCAAATTCTGGCTTTATTGAGACATAAACAGACTCTCCATTGGGCCACTGATAGTATGCTCACTGGCTGAGCTCTAATCCCAGTTTCTGGAACTTCTGTCCACTCAAGTGTACCCCATGACTTCTAAACACAGAGCTCTCTTTGTCTGGTAGCTAGCCCTCTTACTTGGGGTCCCTATTGGATGGATTTTGACCATTTTCTAAGGTACCCACTTGGTCAATGGTGAATCCATACATCCTTAGGGAACCAAACGCAGGCAGCTCCAGCTACGTCATTTCTTGTTGATTCTGCTCTCCCATCACAAGAAGCTCTAGAGAGTCTTTAGACTCTCCTTTAGAAGTTTCCAGGGAAAAAGCAGGACCAATCTATGTTTATGTGCATATACATCACTGACTCCTGAGAACATGTGTAAAGTCTCCTAAGAACTGTATCCTTTCACTTCGTTCTAATACACTACTGCCACTCAGCAAGCTCTGACAAGGCAGTCAGAGTACTATCTGCCCATCTAGCAGACAACACAGGGTCTTTGGGGTGATCTCTTGAAAAGTCCTTCCCTCACTCGAATGGAGCACGCTCATCCCATTTATGGAAGGTAGGAGAAAAGCCAAGGGTCTGCCTTAGTAGACCTCCAACTTAGACTCACTCCATAGTAACAAATTCTATCTCTAAAGACTCTGGGTTTCTTTTTAACAGGGTGGATGGAAGTTCAAGTGATCACTCAGACAACCTCTTAGCAAGCTCTGGAGGGCTGGTCGGGCAGCTGTGCTCTGGGGCAAGAGGCCAAACATACAGATAACAGACATAAGGTCCATTCTGTGTCCTACTCAATATTCAAAGGGACCATTTATTTTCTCCAAGATGAAAAATTTCACAATCATCATCCTATTTAATTTTGTAACAATTTTATGAGGTAGAGAAGATAACTCTCCAACGTCAGAGATGATAGAAAGCAACTTAATAATATTCATCCAGATCATCAAAAACTTTGTAAGTGACACTGCTGAGATCCTGTTCCATGGCTGGGCAATGCCATTCTAACTGCCTCAATGTGAAAAGATTCATGGGAAGCTAAATGGGACACAAAATTGCTTTTAAATAACATGACTGTTAGCCTTAAAAACTGGGAGAATTAGCTAGAAATCTATCAGAAGTTATAAGGAATTGATTTTTAAAACTAATTATCTTCTAAATACAAGTGACAATAAAACAGAAAATACAATGAAAGAAAAATCTCAACGTCTTCTATACAAAAAAAAAAAAAAAGTTTAGTCCTGGCTGGTGTGGCTCAGTGGATTAAGCACGGGGCTACAAACCAAAGGGTCACCAGTTCAATTCCCAGTCAGGGCACATGTGTGGGTTGCAGGCCAGGTCCCCAGTAGGGGGCGTGGGAGAGGCAAACACACATTGATGTTTCTCTCCCTCTCTTCCTCCCTTCCCCTCCCTCTAAAAATAAATGAATAAAAATCTTTTTAA
>PVKM010021195.1:0-22759 GCA_004027735.1 Carollia perspicillata
AGGATTAAGTCAGGAAGCAGTTTTTAACGACAACAAATTGAAACGCTTGCACAAGGAAGTGTTGCTTTTATAAGTGATGGGAAACTTCAAATTTGATTACAAGCAACCTTTGGCTTCCTATCTGTTCCACAATAGGCCATGTTGTTAAGGGCAATTTCCATGCACAGCATGTGGGTCCCATTTTTTCATCCTTAGACATGGTTGTTTACTGTTCAGCACTGTTTATGCATTTTAATCAGGCTTTTTCAGCCTCCCTTAATAAATCACTACAAAGTGAATGTACCAAAACAGGAGCTGTTATGCAGCAGGAGTTGCCCTTACACACTATTTGCTGCCCTGGGGTTTTACTTAGTGCCCAACTTAAAAAAAAATAATGACAACAAGAAAAAAATCCATAGTCAACAGTATTATATTTAGAATTGCAACATTTCTGGCTAAATACCCTCTTTGAGCTCCATTCTTTAACAGTAGGCGCCTGACTTTAAAATTCAGTTCAAGCAAGAATGACTTAACAATTGGAACCTGCCATCAGTCCTTGGGACTGAAAGTCTTTTTGATGGGATGAAGCTGACAGCCTAGTTCCTGCTTGGCAGGCATTCACGTGGAGTGAGCCTGTATTAGTACAGATAAATGTTTAGACATTCAGGTATCTTGCTGTCTGAGAGGAGCATTACTGGTTAAGGCAATGGTAGGCAGAAGAAAAAGTAGTTTTCAGGCTTTTATGCCTGAGTGAGAAAAGACAATGACTCATCAGCATCATCTGGCCAGCAGGCAAAAGAAACAGGTTGACCCATCTCCCTTTCCCCCTTAAAGCTAAACTTTCACTTGCTTTTAAAAGAACTAAGAAACAGTATATATTTCTTTCTCCCAAGAGTACTTTATTACTGTTGAATTAAATGGATTTTCTTAAATTTTGTTTCTGGAATCAAAGACCGATTATTATGAGTTGTAATATTTTAAAGCCCAGGACAGAGGTAAGAATTCCCTCAAGGAGAAAGAAGGCAAGGGGCATGATAAAAATGTAGATCTGCATTTTAAAACACATTTTAAATGACAGCACTTAGAATTTATATTCAATGATCAACATTGACATATTTTAGAATGGTCACTGGGAACTGAATGGCATAAATATGCATTACACTTTGAGATTCAGGAGGAGAGTTCGCCAAATGTAGCAATTATAGGAGAATATTTTGAGTGAATAGATGGTTCCCAAACCAAGTAATTATTTGGGAATGTCTATGCTAACCTACTTTGTAAAATATCTTGTATTACCCTTTGACATCAGTTTATAAAATCCTCTGGAGTCCCAAGGAATTCAGCAGAGGCAAGTGCTATGCATAATTCCTCACAAAACCAGCCAGCCCAAGTGCTGTTTTGGACATGTTGTGGAGAAAATATTTCATGAGTGAGAAATCAAACTGTCATGTGTTTAATTAAGAGGTAGATACAAGAACTTGAGAAACTTTTCTGAAACTATTCAATATAAAAATGACAGGCACACTTTCGCAGGTGTTCTGATTTTAATTCTTGCACATCCAATACCATAGTACAAAATTATTCCACCTGAAACATATGGGCTTGCATTTAATTTACACGTTCTCTAAACTGTTTCAAAATGCCCAGAAACTCACTGTTCATCTATTCCTTTTTGCCTACAAAGTTTTATTCTTTTTAAAAAATTATTTTTTCTTTAACCCAGGTTCTCAAGCTTTGATTTCTTGCCTCCTTTGCTACTGGTTGCATTAGGGATAAAGTAACCTGGAAAATACTATCTTTTCACGAAAATTTGGTCTTTCAGTAAACTTACTATAATTCTCCATATTTTTTCAGTCCACAGGCCTTTGAGGTGTAGACTAAATCCTAATATTGATTTGCCCCTTTCTCTTTCGAGAATGAACACTAATTTCAACTGATGACAGTTTGCACAGGTAAAGGATTTCATTTCTCAGCTTTTCTTGTGGCTGTGAAGATGTGACTATGCTGTGGCCAATCAAGTGTAAGTAGAAATACTGTGGACCCTTTAAGAAGTCTTCTTAGAAGGAAGGAAGCGTGGTCCTTCTCTCTAACGCCCTCACTCACTCCCAAAACCAACTGCCTGTAATGCAGATGTGATGTTGGAGCTCTAGCAGCCATATTGACCTTGAGGATTAGAATCACATAGATGGCAGAGTGGTGAAATGGAAGGATCTTGAATCTCTGATAACTTTATGGAGTTATCATTCCAGTGCCGAGCAATGTTCCTTTTCTCTGTTACATACAACTGAAATAATCCTAATGGGTATACCCTGACTCAAGTATGGGAAAAGTCAAGAAAAAGAGTAATTTGAAATTATTAGCAGAAACTTATGAAACTATTTTTTAAAAAGTCACAAGATAAAAGAGACAGCTTAACACTGCTGGAATTTTTATACTCAGAAATTTTCCTTTTGGGTATATGTTTTTGATAGCTAAGTATCTTTTTTAACCTGTAAATGTATACAATTTGTATAAATTCTTCCTACAGTCTATGGTAAAATAATTGATTGGGGAAATATCAGATTATTGGCATAAGACTTTGAACTGAATGCTGCCAGGCCTTGGGGAAACGTGTTTGGGATTTGGGTTTATATCTGACTTGGTCAGTACAAAACCATTCCTAGTGGTTTGGTTTGGATTAGTCACGCCCAAGACAAAACATATTTCCCAACTCTCTTAATAATCATGATGATATTATAAATAATATTATTACTAACATTTATTGAGCACTATTACATATAAGCTCTTGGCTAAGCACTTCACGTATATAACTCTAATTTTTCCATGTATGAGATAGAGATGTAATTATTATCCTCAGTTTACAGTTGGGAACAAAGTGCAGAAAGTAGAACAGTAGCTTTGGGAAATGGAAGATAAGGCAATTTAGACTTATCACAGAACCTAGAAAAGTGGGAGGGAACCTCAACAACTTTTGCTGACGAGGTAGTAGAATATTATAGCCCCAAATCCAGAAGAATGCATAAATACAGAAATGTGAATTTAGGATTTGAGGAGAGGATACAGACGAAGAGGGGAACATTTTCCCTGTTGGAAATTGAGAGTTCAAAAAAAAAAAATGGCTGAGATGAGTGCTTCTCACAGACAGCATAGGGGTACAAAAGTTGGAGCCTGGATTTGTCAAGTTGGGGGCTCAGGCGAACACTTTGGTTTGGGACCTTGAAGAACTACATTTTACTAATAAAGGTGAAAAATAAGGAATTCAGTCCTTGCATCTATGAGTCCTAGAAAATCTCAATTCTTGAAATTGAATAAAAGTAATTCTAGATTGACTGGCAAAAGCAAATGGAAAATCCTTTCTAGAGAAAGATAACATTATCCTAGGTCTCAAATCTTACACAAGTTTAACATAATGTGTGGTACATAAGCCAAAATAATTTGACACATAGAAGACTAGTTGGCATAAAGAAAATCAGAGGAGCTTCATATTAACTTAATATATGAAACTTCATATATTAAAGAGTTTATATATAAAGTTTTATATAGTAAGTTAATAAGATACTGGTTTTAAAATAACTTGCTTACTAATTTCAAGGAGATAAAAATAAAATTAAAAAATTAAGTTGATAGCTAAAATCTACAAAAAATTACATGGCACATTTGACCTCTCCAAAAGAGTCTTATCCAAAGACAAATTTTATAAGTAAAATATACAACAATCAAAATTAAGAAATTAATAGGTGGATTAAAAAGCATATTAGATACAAATGAAGAGAGACATAATAAACTAAAAGAAGTCAGAAGAAAATGTCTAAACTTTAAATGAAGAGGTAAGAAAAAATAAGAGGAAAGAGAGAAAAGTGAAATGAAACAAAGGAAAGAATGTATTATCTGAATCTACGTTTAACTGGACTGCCAGAAAGAGATAACAGGTAAAATGGAAAAAAGCAATATTTGAAGAGATAATGGCTGACTTTTTCCAAAATAGTTGAAAGACAACAAATCATAGGTTTAATTAAGATACTATTTAACTGGATTCACGATAAATAAAATGATAACCACATCTGGACACATCAAAATAAAATGGAAAAATAAAACAAAAAAGAGAAAATGCCCAGGGATAAAACAGATTAGCATTAAAGAAATAACAGTCTGAGAGTTGATCTCTCAATAAAAACAATGAAAGCCAGAAGGTGAGAATATGAAAGCTCTAATGTGCCCATTTCAAATTGTTTACCCAATCAAAATATCTTTCCAGAGTAAAGATAAAATAAACAAAAATGGAGAGAAAT
Source organism: Carollia perspicillata (assembly GCA_004027735.1). NCBI lineage: Eukaryota > Metazoa > Chordata > Mammalia > Chiroptera > Phyllostomidae > Carollia > Carollia perspicillata. The sequence continues at coordinate 4,269 of PVKM010021195.1, forward strand.
TACTACCAGCAGTTCTACAATAAATGATACCTGAAACATATTCTTCAGGAAGAAGGAAAATGATACTAAATAGAAAGTCAAAAGGCAAGAAAGGGCAAAATAATGGAAATGGTAAAAATGTAGGTAAATATAAATATTGTATAAAATAATAACTATCATGATGTATTTAGCTTAAAAGTACATATGAAATTGGTATATATGGCAATGATAGCATATAGTTGGGAGAAAAATTAATGTTGAAAGTACTCCAAGGTCATTTCATGGCCTTGGACAAAATAAAATCATCAACTAAGATTAGACTTTGATTAAGTCAAGAATACATGTTGAAATCTCTGAATAATCACTAAAAACAATAAAGAGGTATATATATTCAACCTGAGGAAAAATATGAAGTAATACAAAGACAAATCAATCCAAAATCAGGGAAGGAAGGAGAGAAGAAGGACAGAGAAGACACAGGACAAATAGAAAAGCTGAGTAAAACGGTGCATTTTAGTTCCAGTAAATCATCATTACATTGACTATTAATGGATTAAATATTCCAATCAGAAACCACAGACTGTCAAGCTGGATTACAATATCCAACTATATATCTTTAAAAGAGACACATCTAAAGCATGTATGCCACCTATTCAGGAAAACTATAGGTAAAAGGATGAAAAAAGCTCATTTTGCAAGGGAAATAAAACAATTATAAAGGTATGTGAATTTAACAATATGACCTCAAAATATGCAAAAAACTGATAAAACTACAGTAAAAAAAGACAAACTGCAATTATACTGAGAGTTATAAAAAAGTGAACTAAACATACAGCAAACAAAACAAATATATTGAAGATTTGAATAACACAATTAACAATTTAGATGTAATGGAAATAGATACAACACTGTACCCAGCAGCAGCAGAATGCACATCATTATTTTCAATCATGTACAGAATGTTTACAAATATTGACCATGTACTGGGCCAAAAAGCAAGTCTCAGCAAATTTCAAAGGATGTTTTCAGACGAAAAGCCAAGTAAGCTAAAAAAGTGATAAAAAGATAACTTGAAAATCCCAACAAATTAAGCAATTAAAAATATACTTGTAAATAATCCATGGGTCAGAGAAAATTCACATTGGAAATTAGGAAATATTCTCAACTGATAATAGAAATAATACAAATTTAAAACTTGCAGTAAAAGCAGTACTTAGCAAATATGCGGACTTAAATGCAAATACTTGAAAAAAGAGTCTAAAGATAATGATTAAGTGTCTATGTCAGGAACTTAGAACAGTAAAATAAATCCAAAGAAAGTAAACAGCAGCTAATAATGAATATAAAAGCAGATAATAATGAAGTAGAAAGCAAAGAGGCTGGTGAATAAAACTATAGAAGACACAAATAATATGTTAAAAACAAAAAAGAGCCCACTTTTACAAACCATGCAGATATTAAAAAGACAGTAGGTGGAAAACTTCCGGTCAAGATAGAGGTGTAGGTGGATATGCTTCACCTCCATGCACAACCAAAAGAAGGGTAACAACCCGTCTAAAAACAAAAACCAATCAGAACTGCCAGAAAATTAAATTGTATGGAAGTCCAACAACCCAGGAGTCAAAGAGGAAACATTCATCCGGACTGGTAGGAGGGACAGAGATGGACGGTGAGGTGGCGGATGGCAGACTGTGCGGCCCCACATTCAAGTGCAGATCAAAACCAGAAGGAGCACCTGGAGAGTGAGCAATCCCAGCCCAGAATAGACCGTGTAACCCAGGGTTCCAACACAGGGAAAATAAAGCCTCATAATCTCTGGCTGTAAAAACCTATGGGGGGTGTGGCCAAAGAAACTGCCGGTCTCTCAGGAGAGTCCATTTGAGGCGACCAAGGAGTCCTAGAACATACACAAGCATGCCCACTCAGGTATCAGCACCAGGGTAGCATCTGGAAGGGCCCCATTTGCTTGTGGGAAGAGGGGGAAGTGGCTGAAAGTAGGGTAGGAGCTGAGCAAGTGGCAACATTCCTTCTGACCCCTCCCCCACATAGAGCACCGAAACATAGAAAAGTGAGTTGCTCCACCCTGGTGAATTCCTAAGGCTCCGCCCCTTACAATGTAATGTGCTGAGACAAAGAAATATGGCCCAAATAAAAGAACAGATCAAAATTCCAGAAAAAGAACTGAACAGTGAGGAGATAGCCAACCTATCGATGCAGAGTTCAAAACACTGGTAATCAGGATGCTCACAGAAATGATTATGACCACAAAATAAAGGAAGAAGTGAAGGCCATACAGAGTGAAATAAAGAAAAATACACAGGGAACCAACAGTGAAGGGAAGGAAGCCAGGACTCAAATCAATGATTTGGAACAAAAGGAAAAAATAAACATTCAACTGGAACAGAAAGAATATTTAAAGAAGAAATATTTCCACTCCTCAAAAACTCTTCTAGAAAACTGAAAAAGACTTTTATGAATTTGTTTTATCAATCCAGCATATTATCGACCCAAAATCTGCTAAGGACATTATGAGAAGGGAAAATGAAAGTTCGATCTTACCTATATATGTGGATGGAACACAGCAAACAAAAAAATCCAACAAAATACAAAATGGCTAATAGATTTATTATATCATAAACAAGTTGAGTTTCCAGGATTTCTAGGTTAGAGAGCATTTGCAAATAAATTAATATTAATTGTCACTTAACAGAATAAAGGAGAAAAATTATATGTTCATTTTAATAGATACAGAAAAATTAAATCTCCATTTATAATTTAATAAACACCTAATAGTAAATTAGAATGGTTTACTGATAAAGGATTTCTGAAATACCCTATAGATGTCATCACACTTAGTTGTGAAATGTTGAAACTTTCTCTTGAAATAAAAAATAAGACAAGAATATCTGCTATTATTGTATCTATCCAATATTGCATTGGGGAATGTAAGATATTTTTATATGCAAATACCAGAATTCCCAATTAAACATGGATTAAAAAATGTGGAAATTTTTTATCTCCATAAGAGGAACTCTGGTAAAACATTCCCAGGTTTGCCCAGTGGCTGGTGATGTCATCAAGGACCCAATCACCAGCTCGTCCTTGGGCTTGTCCTTGGGCCTGTCCTTTCACAGTTCACAAGATGGCTGCCACAGCTTCAGGCATCAGACAGACAGAACAATATTTGGCCAAAGAACTGCATTGCTCCATGTAATAGGAAGGGAAACCTACCTTAGAATATTTCTGGCAGATATTCTTCATGTCCCAGTGGAGGAATTGGATCATAGGCCAATACCTAGTTACAAGGGAAGCCCGGAAAATAGCTGGTACTTATATCCTCTGTAGGGGCGTGAAGGCTCTGTCAATAAGAAGCAGGCAGAGAAGCATATGTAGAGAATGTCTTTTGTGTAAGGAATAGTTGTTTGCTACAGACAGCTTAAGTAACTCACCCAAGGTCCCATTTCTTCTAAGTGATAAAGCTGGGACTTGAACCCACACTGTCTGACTCCAGAGACCATACTCTGAATGACTACTCATTCTCAACCTGTTGTATGCCTTTAAAGCGGTGCATTGTATTTATTTATTTTTAATTTAAATATTTTACTGTTTATGCCCTAACAATTATCCAAACTTTTTGCACTTTCCCCTGCTCCACCCAGGCCACTCCTCACTCCCACAGTCAATCCCTACACTGTTGTCCGTGTCCATGGCTCATGCATATATGTTCTTTGACAAAAGCAGTGCCCTTTAACTATAACTTAATTCTCCACCCAGAACCCTTAAAATGATCTGAGCACACTGATTCTCAGTGCTACTCACTCTCAGTTTTTGTTAGGCTCTATTATGATACTCACAGCAATTAATTGACAGTCACTGAGAATCTTAAATAAGCTAAAATTCATCTGTTTTCCTAGAAAAGTTTTTAATTTCACATAGAATTCTTTTAGAAATAAGTATTTATAACATTTGGGAATTTAAAAATCAGTCTATTATGTGTGTTTGAAAGCATGTGAGAAAAGCTCATCAACTTTGAAAAGCAGTAATATGCATACAAATCACATAAGAGGTTTATAATAAGATTAAGTATCACTAAGCAGAAAAAGAAACACAAAATAAAAGGACGAATTTAAAAATAAAATGGGTACATCTTAAAATAAATCTTTTCAGTAAAAACAGAATTCTTTTTATAGGGAAAAAGTTTTAAAATTGTGAAATCATCAGATTTTCACTTCACAGTGCATTTAAAATTATATGCATACTATTAAATTACCTTATAACAGAAAAATTATATCTATTTTATCAACTGTTGTAATAAAAGCAGCTATAGTTGATTTTTATTTATTTTTTAACTTTTTTATTGTTGTTCAAGTACAGTAGTCTCCAAGTTAATTGATTTTTAAATACAGTTAGTTTTAACTACATAAGAAAAGTTAGTTGTTATAAGCATGTGATGTCTGTGTGTGTTTTGCATTGGTAAAACAAATAACTATGAAATCAGTTACCCTTGACTCTAGTCATTACTATGAGATCAAAGCTTTTTGGCCTCTATACTCCATAGTTGTGTTTTTATATATTAAAAAAGAGCATGTCAATGATAGATTTTTCCACTTTCCAGCCCAACCTGAACAGTATTTTATTTTTATGTCTTGTGTGGGTACATCTGTGGTTCACAAATTAAAAATGACTATTCACAGTCCTATGCAATCTATCCCCCAAAAGCATTAGCCAGGCTTGTTTAGGCTTGGAGAGAATGAGGTAGAGGCATCAGGACCACCTCCACTTGGGTCTTTTATGGATAATCCACTGCCATAGTGGATATAGTGCTGAAGCCTGGAGCCCTCAGGGTGAATAAAGGAAGAATTCAATTAATTACATTTCTATTGACTTTGGATGACAGTTCTGGGTACTAAGGAGAATATGAGCAACCCACATTTGCAGCTGAGGAGCTCACAATCTCTTGTGGGAGAAATGATTATACATAAATATGTAACTGGAAGATATGTTAGGTACAGAGGTATGTGGAGAGATGAATACTGACTGGGTAAGACTATGGGGAAATGTCTTAGAGGAAGCAGGAGAGAGCAGTGATAAAGCCAGCCCTATTATGCAGAGGCGTCAGTTTGGGGCAACTGGTATATCTCTGGGTGGGAGATTTTAAACTGAATATGTGAGGATTTCAGGGAAGTGTGGCTGAAGGCAGATTGTAAAGGTAGGGGTCAAATTCTCTACCAAATCCCTCTTATGCTGTATGTCCCCATTGAAGTCACCACAAGAAGTCTAAACACTTAGGGTCGTCTTCTTACATTGCCTGGACCCTTATTGTCACGGTACATCCAATAATCTAACTGAAATCCCACCTCTCATTGGCCCTCAAATCCTTCCGCTATGCCCTCTGGAATTTCTTTGTCATGAACAAAGTCCTCACTATCCTCAATTTCCTTCTTGAACACTGCCACCACCTACATGCTCTGAACCAGTCTCACAATCCCTGAAAACAGAGCAGCACCTGAGCCTTCCTGAGTGACGGCTGCCCCAGCCCCATCTGGAAAACCACTGGGTAGGTAGGAAGTAGGATAGCTGCGCTTTTACTCCTTTGTGTTGTTTCCCAACAACCGTTCTTACAATCTTGTTTTTTTGGTCTTTATTTTATTTACTTATTTTTAGAGAGGGGAGAGGAGGGAGAAATAGAGAGAGAGAAACATCAGTGTGTGGTCGCCTCTTGCATGCCCTCTACTGGGGATCTGGCCCACAACCTAGGTAGGTGCCCTGACTGGGAATCGCACAGGTGACCCTTTGGTTCACAGGCTGGCGCTCAATCCACTGAGCCACACCAGCCAGGGCATTCTTGTTTGTTTTAAAGCCTCTTCTTTTGAAGTGTTATATTGGGTTATCACCTTTCCTTCCACCCTATTGCAGGCATCCATAATCTTGATCGCTTCTCCTTGTTCATTGAAGATATCAGCACATCCCTTCCTGCTTTTCACATGATTACATATGACTCAACGACCTATCAGCATTCTTGGTCATTTCTGCTTCCACATGACTGTTTCATCTCAAACCCTGAAACTTCAGTTCCTCCCTGACCTCCTTCCCTCCTGTGATCCTGTTCTTCACTCCACACTGTCAAACTACCTCAGAATAACTGGCAATTACCAAAAAAAGCAAATATTAAAATAATTGTTAAGGTCCTTAAAAAATCTCATTTTGCCAAATATAATAGTTGATTCTTTTCTCTAATTTCTATTTAAAATTTTTAAAGAAGAACTATACAGGAGAATCTGGTCTAGAAGAGCCTAGCTATTCAGTATTATCCATGATCAGCAACACCTGTATCACCTGGGATATTATTAGAGATGCAGAGCCTCAGGCTCTGTCCCAGTCCTTGGACAACCTCTCTGAGCCTCAATCTGTTCATCTCTAAAATGGGTGATATTCAGTTCTTGGTATTCATCTCCACTGCAGGAGCTGATTAATTGATTCTTCCTCCTTCTTGTTCACTTTCTTTACCTGACTTCTGGGATACCATATTTTTCTGGTTTCCCTCTTTACAACATGCAACTCTGTCTTAGTCTCTTGTGCTGGACTGTGTTCTACTTAATGACGTCTCAATATTAAAGTGCCCACACATGCCTTTCTGCTGTTGTCCTAACCAACTTAAACACACATTTAAATTTTTCCAAGATGCAATTCCTGGAGGTCCTGGGTCATCACCTCCAGCTTTAGGCAGCTTTGTCTGTTTTCCTCTTCAAGCGTACAAATATTATTTTCTATGTGGGCCATGGCATGAAAAAGATCGAAAAGAATTGTCCTGGATGATTTCACCCAAATGCATGGTTTTAAATACCAATTATGTATTGATGATTTCCAGATTTATATCTTCAGCTCCAATTCTCCCATGAATTCCAAACCCCTGTATCCAATTTCCTAAGTAACACATTTACCTGTATGTCTAATAGGCATCCCACACTAAAAACACTCAAAAGAGATCTATCTCACAGTATTGTATGGCATTCAGGTAAAATTTTGAAAGGAGTAATCCTTGATTCCCAATCCGTCAGCAAATCTACAAGCTAAATTCAAAGCAGTCCACTAGCATGAACGCTCATTGCCTCCATGACTTCCACCCTAGTTGACATCCCTGTTACCCTCACTCAGACCCCTGAAATCTCCTTCCAGCTCCCCTACTTCTGGCTGGAGGGACTACAATGTAAACCAAATCACTTACCTTCTCTGCTCTTGACCTTCCTCTGGTTGCCCATCACACTTAAAACTTTTGGATGCCTGATTAAACTGTAAGTGATCTTGTTTCAGGCTACCTCCCCAAGATCATTTCCAATCTCTTCCCAGCTAAACACGCTCCTTCCACACTGGCCTCCTTACCGGTCTTCAGAACCACTAAGTGTGTGCTCACTTCAGGCCTTGTGCTTGCCATTTCTTGGCCTCCAATCCACTTTTCTAGATATTTTTATGACTTGTGTCCTCACCTGATTTTTGCCTGAATATTAATTATTACCTCCTCAGAAAGGCCTTTTCAAAAAAACCAACCAAAATAATATTACTTGACACTATCTCCTCACTCAGCTTTATTTTTTTCATAGCAGTTAATTGTACCTGCCAACACAATTTATATTCACTCTTTGTTATCTGTCTCCTCTGGAGAAAGTAAGTTCAGTGAGACACAAGGAGTACTTGCTTTGTTCGCTCCCGAGTCCTTGGAACCTAGAACACCACCAGTCTTGCAGATGCTCAGTAAATATTCATTTATTTAATTTTGAATGAAGGCATGTTGGAATGCATGTGGTATTTCGGCACGGTGAGGTGGTTGAAGGAAATATAGGTAAGAAGCACAGAAATTGGCTGGGATATTGATACTTTTGCAATAATCTGGTCAGAGATAAGATTCTGTGCTAACGCATTGCCTCGGGAACAATTTTCAGAAGACATTAGAAAAAAAAAAACTATACAAGCTAAAAAAACCCAAGAATAGTCATTTGGATGTCCTCTTGGGAGTAACAAGTAGAGTGAGGCCCCATCAATCATGATGAAATGGCATTTAGGTTGTCAATTAATCCTTTTATTAGGCATATATTTATTGCCACCTACAATGTAGCACATGTGGAGATAGAGTGACACAAGTTCCCTCTTGTAGAGATTCTGAAATACAAGCATATGTATTTCTCCTCATGTACACGGAGCTGTTCGCTCACATGACCAGAAGTGCCTGACCCAGCCACATTCCCATGGAGCTTAGCTGGGTGAGACGGCAGCCATTATATTTTAAAAATGGCTTGCTTACACTGAAAGAAAATCCTCAAGGTCCTTAGAAAGTAACCAACTTGGGAGTCTAACATTGGCTGGTTGTGAGATCAGAGAATTCAGGGAAGCTTTCCTGAGGACAAGACATTCAAGCTGAGACATAAAAAAACTAGTGCATACTTTCCAGGTAGAGCTGGGACAGAGAAGGGGCAGTGGAAATAGTTCACGCAAAGGCTCAGGGCTGGGAGAGAAGATAAAACCCTTGAGGAACTGAGCAAAGAGCAGCAGCGTAGGGGGGACTGACGGAGATGGGACTGGTGTTGGGAACCGCTCTGTCTGGTTTCAGGAGTTGTAACCACCCCCTGTGGCTAAGGCTGAGTGAGCGACCTCTGCACTGTGAGCCACTGAAGAAACAAAGCTTATCTCCCTGGCAAGAGTGCTGCCTCTGCCATCTCTAGCCCCCAACGCTTGGTCGGTTAGTCAGAGTCTATGGGTAAGACCCTTCAGAGGAGAGGCAACCCATGCCAGACACGATCATGTGGAAGGCCGTCTAGGACTCAGGGGCTGCAGCAAAGTGAGGGCAAAGGACCCCCCCTACCCCCCGCCCCAGCTATTTTGACATAGCCTGAGTCCCCTTTCCATCTGAAAGAAGCTCTGGGAGAAGCGCTTCCTGGCTCTAATCCACTTAAGCCTGAATCTTGACAGGGAGGGGGTGCAGCCCTCTGCCGGCTAGAGCAGTTTCCGGGGTGATCAGGCATAAGAAAGAATTAGTCAAGTCTTGTGAAGCTTGCTTTGCTAAGAGTGCTAACATCCATATGATGGGCAGGAAATGAGTATGTCTCCTAAAGTTTTTTGCAACCCCCTTACCTCAGATTTCTTTGAAATGTTATCTATTGTTTGATCCTTGCCGCCTGACATTGACTGATGAGCTTTACCTGTATCCCTGTGTGTTATGAACCTAATAAAAAGCCATTGAGGAAGGGGCTCTGGGTCTTTCTCCTTTGAGAGTCTGACCACCTCTCCTCCCCAAGCAGATCATGTCTTGGTAGCATTATTTTCATCCGTGGCGGACGCAGGGACTTGTGCAGAGTTTCCCCCACAGACTGGCAAGGCTGCCAGGAGTCAGATCATGGGGGCCTTGCAAGAACATGTTAATAATTTTAGATTCCATTCTATTCTTAAAAAAAATAAAATTAAAAAACTTGAAGGGATTTAAGCAGGGGAGTCATATGTCTAGATTTATATTTTATGAAAAGATTAATCCAGCTCCTGGGGAAAAAGTAAAACATTTACACTTTTGGTAATTTAAGTACTCAGAATAAAACAAAAACCCTGTGGTTATAAAGCAATAAACATTACAGAATAAAATGTGACATATTCATCTTAAAGGCATAGCTTGGATTTTAGTTTAATTCCTCAATTTGCATCTGCCCAGGACCTTATTTTAGCAGTGTTGGAAAATTTGGACTAAGTAGCCACAAAGTATCTCTAGAATGATACACATTAAAGTCAGATAATAGTGCATTTCTACAAGATACAACTCCATTAAAAATGACTTCACAATCAATGACTTGGCTGCTGTAGCTCAGTGGACTGAATGCAGGCTTGAGAACCAATGGGTTGCTGGTTTGATTCCCAGTCAGGGCACATGCCTGGGTTGAGGGCCAGGTCCCCAGCAGGGGGTGCACAAGAGGCAACCACACATTGATGTTTCTCTCCCTCTCTTTCTCCTTCCCTTCACCTCTCTCTAAAAGTAAAATAAAAATTACTTCACAATTCAAAATTGCAATACATAAGAAAGCAATCTAACAGAAGCAAAGTTCATATTCATATTGACACAAAAAGAACAGGTATAGAAACTTAGCATCTTTTAACAAAATTATTGATAGAATCCATAATATAAGTGGTCTTAAATTGTTTAAAAACATTTAAACATAATTAAAACATGAGAAAAGATCAATATATTAAAAATGGTCAGGAATATTTAAAAAGACAACTAGTAGAATATCTAAAATTAAAACGGAAATGTAATAATTTAAGTAAAAAACTCTACTAATTCAAGTTAAATAGCAAATTAAACAGCTGAAGATAGAAATACTGTCTGAAATATAGATATAAAAATACTATCTAGAAGACTAAAGAGATGAAAAGATTAAAAAGTAGATTTAAGAGGAAAGGAAAATACAGCAAAACATGTCTAGAGTTGGTCTGATGGGATTTTAGAAGACAAACACTAAAGAATGGTTGAAAGAGAAGTAGTATTTTTTAAAAAAATAGCTGAGAATTTTCTAGAATTAATCAAATGTATAAGTCATCATATTCAAGAAGCACTGCAAGTTCTGAGAATTTTCTAAAAAGGAAAAAAAGTAATCACTAGATAAATCACAGTGAAACCAAGGGACCTTAAAAACAAAGAAAAAACAGATTACCTACAAAAAAAAGAAAATTAACCTAACAGCAGACTTTGCACCAGTAAAAATAGAATCCAAATGACAATGGAATAACATCTCCAAAGGTCTGTGGAAAACAAGTGTAAATGTAAAATATGCAGCCAAACAATCATCCAGGAATGACAGGAAACTGTAGACTTTTTAGTAAGAATTTCCACTACTAAAAAAAGAATGTATTTCATAAGGAACAAGTATAAAGGACACATGGACAAAAACTAAGGGGGGTGGAAAGGGGAGGGAGGTGGGGAGCACTGGGGGAAGGTCTGGGATGGGAATAAAAGACAGAAAACTGTACTGAAAAACAATAAAAAAAATAAAAAATAAAAAAAAAACATAAAAAAAAAGAATGTATTTCATAAAGGCAAATAAAATCAATGATGTTCAAGAATGAATGTAAATAAAGAAATTTAAAATTTAAATGTACAAATTAAGGAAGTTACAATTTAAAGAAATTTGTAACTGGGTGAGCATAGAAAAACAATTAATCACTATACTATGGGCATAAAAACGGAAAAAATACTTCAGAAAAATGGTATTTTGAGTTGCTCAGAATAGTGTTATAGATATTCATTAATTTTAGATTAATGTTAAAATGCTGAGTGAAACATTAATGGAATAAAAATAGAGTATATACCTTTTGGTCCAGAAGAGAAGGAAAGGGAATAAATAAAATATTATCAATCCATTAAGAGTCAAGAAAGAAGGAAAGAGAAAGCATTGTAAATAAAGGTATACTTGCAAACTAGTAAACAGAATTTGAAAGTCTCAGCAATCACTGAATATAAATGAGACATATGCATTAATTAAAAGATAAGTTGCCAGAATAGACTTGTAAAGGCCAGCTATGTCTAAAACACACATCTAAAATATAAGAACATGGAATATTTATAACTAAAAGAATATAAAAATATAGTAGGAAAGAAGTAATAGAAACAAATCTGATAAAACTGTATTAATATTGAGTTGGCCAAAAAGTTCATTCTTTTTTTTTTCTGTAAGATGTCTCTAGTAGCACTTAGGTGTCTTAACGTCATTTGAAACAATTTTGTTGCCTTTATTGTGAAGCTGTCATATTAGCATGCATTTAAAAAACTAATTAAAATTGGTGAATGTGTAGTCATTTTAATATTGAAGATGGAAGAAAACATGCAAGATTTTTAGCATATTATGCTTTATTATTTCAAGCAAGGTAAGAACACAACTGAAATGCAATAAAAAGATTTGTGCAGTGTATGGAGAAGGTGCTGTGACTGATTGAATGTGTCAAAAGTGGTTTGTGAAGTCCTGTGCTGGAGATTTGTGGTTGGATGATGCTCCATGGTCAGGCAGACCAGATGAAGTTGATAGCAATCAAATTGAGACATTAACTGAGAACAATCAATGTTCTGCCATGTAGGAGGTAGCCAACATACTCAAAATATTCAAATCAATAAAGATACTGGTGAAATGAAAAATGTGTCTTTTATTTTACAGAAAAAACTAAATGGATCTTTTGGCCAATTCAATATTAGACAAAGCAGACTTTAAAGATAAAATATGATGATAAAGCATATGTAAATTATATATATGAATATATAAAATATGAAGAAAAATAAGTATCTAACATAACAGATTTCAATAAATCTCAGTAACTGAAAACTCAAATAGATAAATAAATTGTAAGTCTATGAAATATTTATGTAACAGCTTAATGTAATATGTACATGTAGAACCCTGCAAGTAAAGATAACACACACACACACACACACACACACACACACACACACACCCCGGTTTCTTTTGGCAAGCCTGGAAGGAATATGCCCCTGGTTGATACTTCATTAACCTGAATTAACCCTTTCATGGTAAAACAATCTATGTCTCAGCTAAAGTAAAAGGCAGCCTGGTTATTTAAGAGGGACATCGGAAACTGTTGGGAATTGTTTCCTTAATCAGGCCTAGTTCCAGAAAATCTTTCAGTCCCTTCTAAAACTGTTTTATTTATATTTATTTGCCTCATAATTTAAATATCTTTATTTTTCAATTACAGTTGACATAGATTATATTAGTTTCAGATGTACAAAATAGTGATTAGACATTTATATAACTTACGAAGTGATCACCCCAATAAGTCCAGTACCCATCTGACACCATACATAGTTATTACGATATTACTGACTACATTCCTGATGCTGTACTCTACACCCCCATGACTGTTTTCACAACTGGCAATTTGTACTTCTTATTCCCTTCACTGTTTTTCACCTTTCCCTCCAAGTCTTCCCTACCTGACAACCACCAATTGGTTCAATTTATTGATGTTTGTTTTGCTGTTCATTTGTCAAAATGTCCACTGACTGACAAATGAATAAAGAGGATATGGTACATATATACAATGGAATATTACTGGGCCATTGAAGAGAATGAAATCTTACCATTTACAACAGCATGGATGGACCTGGAGAGTATTATGTTAAATGATGACAAGTGAAATAATGCTAAATTAAATAAGCCAGACAGTGAAAGATAAATACCATATGATTTCACTTATATGTGGAGTCTAAAAAACAAAGTAAATGAATTATCTCATAGTTTGAAGTCTATTGTCCAGAGTCTTAAATATTCTGCAGTCACTGTCCTCACAGATGACTTAAATGATTCCAGATAAACACTGGATAAAATAATACCAATTAATGCTCAATCTAAGTATTAGATCTTATCAACCACATATTTAAGGAGAATCAGCAACTGTGCAAGGTCTGGAAAATCCTTGATCACCTCTTCTAAAATTCTGGATAAGTGAGAAACAAAAGGGAGAACTGAAAATTTAAAAGTTTCCACAAGCTTTTTCTAAAAGTGATTCCGTAACCAGGGTAACAAGTAGTCACCCAAATCAGTCTGAAACCTGTTCAACAGATTAATAGTAACTGCCGTCAGTGAATACACTTTGCAAGTGGACCTAACAGTTTCAACAACCTGATTCTAAAAGTCAGTAGGGGCAGATTCACTCCAAAAATGTAACATATCTGAAGTATCAACAAATCGACCACTGTCTCGCCTGAGAAATCACACGGCTACAACTACAGATGATATCAACCCACTTATACTTTCGAAAGTCCACCAATCCAAGATTTCAGATTGCCAAAACTTTAGTGTAAGATCAACAGTCTCCTCTGCTCTGAGCCTGTGCCTGGCCAGAAGTAAATTGAGCAGTGGTCTTTTTATATCTGATTTTGAGCGGTGGTTTCCTCATGCTCGCCCAAAGTGAGATCCTCACTCCACACCACACATAGAACATACTTAACATCGTGGATAGGTTCTGCAACTCCGAGTAAAACAATACACAGTGAAGCCAGTTTTACCATAGGCTAATTCATATAAACAAGAGTTAAGTTCCTGCTGCATCTCATCAGAATTAGACAATTTAAATGGCTGTCAAACAGTACCGACTTCAGAAAATGTGTACTATTACTCTAGTTTCCAAATAAAGCTGTAAAACTCAACATAGGATGGGGGGCCTAGAAAGAAAGTCTATCAGTTAATTTTTATTTGCCTAAAATGCTTATTATATTCACAGGAGACAAAATTCTCACCAAAGACATGACACCCTAAAGCAGGGCAATTAACACATCCAAATTTGGTTCAGAGAGCCTTGCAGCAGAGCTTGACAAGGGATTAACTTTTCTGTGTGCTTCCTAATTTTGACAGTGGATGTAAAAAACTAAACGTTCATCTGAAGGGAGTATTTTTTGGTGTAAACATTGGCGATTATGACAAAATTCATAATGCAATGTGCATCCTTCCTTTTGTTCAAAGCCGTAATTCAGGGCCAAGCAAAATACTCTGTAGGATTTCCATATGAGTGAGAGGCACCTGTGACTTAGAGGACACTGAAATAACGAGAAATGGTTAAAAGACTGGGGCTCGGCAGCATCCAGAGCGATTTCCTCAAAATCTCTCAGTGGTCTCGCATTTCACTTTGCGCCAGGCAGTACAAATGGAGAAACAGTTAGAAATGATCAATGAGCAAGTAATGCCAAAGAAACTGAATGGCCTGGAAAGGAACTGGGAAGTCTCCCAGTTACAGAAGAAAGTTAGTAAAATAGAGCTTGAAGGTAGAATGCAGGGCACGGAGGCGAACAATGCCTGAGGCATGGTGAAATAATACACAGAAAGCCAGCGGGGCCAGCCAGAAAAGACATGTGCAGGAAAAGAAGGACAAGGAGAGCACGAGTCCTGCCAGATCAGAATCGAAAACATATTTTAATTGTCTTTGAGAGGTTAGCCAGATTTTTAGAATTTATCTCAAAGACACAAGCATATGGGGGGATGGGGTGGGCTGGAGGGAATGGTGGATATCTCAGAAAGTATAGAACGATATGGAAGATGACTGAGCAATGTTACTGAAGTAGTTGAATGTACCTAACTCAACATATTCCTGTACTTTTCTTTAAAATATATTTTTTCTTCTAATTTGAGGATAAGAATGTAATCTGTCCAAATATCTGCGTTGTGAGTGGGTGTTGGTTGGACTGTGGAGAGAATCCACAGAGTTGGCAGCTACTGGGAAATATTTGTTGCTTCCTGCACCAGCCAGATTTCCAGTGGTTACTAAAAAGGCTGACATGGTTCCCCTGAATCTTTTCCTTTAGGTTGAGGGCAGAAACTAGGTCCTCGCAATTACCTCTTCTTTTTAAAGATGTGTATTTGTTGGAATAGGTGATCAGAGGCTGCCGATGAGAAAGGTTAGCAATTCACCCTGGAGCTCACCATCCAGAGTCTACATTACAGGGGCTACGAGAAGGCTTCTCTCTCCACAAGCACAGAAATTCTCCTGCCCAAAGGGAAGAAATCACCTGGTTAGGCAAGAATGGGGAAAAGCTTCTTCAGACTCTGTTACAGAAGTCTAGTTCTTAGTGGAACTACTGTAAGCATGTATGTTGAAAATATAAAAGATTTACTTATTTTTTTATATTTATTACTAGTAGGATTGAGGAAGCATGCTAAATGGATACACACACAACAGAAATAAACATGAAAGATCTAATGTGAACTAAGGAGAGGAGGGAGATGAGAGAAATACAGGGCAAAAGAGTCAATGCAATAGAACTCTAAAGTTAACTTGACTTCCTGGCATTGTATGCACTTCAGGAAATACAAAGGATTATGTAGTTCTCACCAGGCACACTAGTTCCTCAGGAGAGAAAAGAATTCCTCAGATTCTAATTCACAGAAGAATAGATTCCACCTTCTAGATATCTCCCAAATTCTCCTTCTCTCCATCCTCACTGCCACAAACCCAGCCCAAACTCATGGCATGTTATCTGGGTTATTTTAATAGGCTCCAATCAGAGTCTTCTCCAGATCCTAGCCCAGTGTCTGTACCACAATGTCTTTTAAAATGCAAATATGGTCATGTTTCATTACTTTAAGGACAAAGTCCAAAGTCCTGAGTACTACGTACAGGGCACTGTCTGGCCCCAGACTATTTCTCCAGCCTAATGACAACATAGGTCCACTTTGCTTGGCAGGCTCTTTCCTTTCCTCTCCACTTCCCCCACCTTCTTTAATAGCTAACTCACATTCCCTATCATTTTACACCTGGCTACACAATAGGTTTTATCAATCCGACCTTAAAGTCATCTGAGTTTGTGAAAATGCTCTTTTTTTGGACCAGACCTCAGCATATGACAAAGTGGTTCCTTAAGAAATGAAGACACTGCAGCACAACGACTAGAGCTTCTTTGGTCATTCTCACTTATGATGTTCTTTTATATAAATACCCATAGCTTCTAATAGATAATTAAACAAAGAAGTGATATACAGCCATCCCCATCACTCTGCTAACAGGTGTGAAAGCAAGTGTCAGACTGAATTCTGGGACAGTTTTCAACATTTACATGTAAGCAGTTACAGAGTCATTTATTGTGTTAGCTCAGCGATGCTCACCTCTCAGCCCTTTCAAGTTCACACCCTGCATGAAAGACTCGCCTGAGGCAACGTGTCAGTGTTCTGGTCCTGGGATGTGCAGTGAGTTCTCTAAGTCACAGAACACAGGGCTGGTTCAGAACTGAGACTTAGGGCTCTATTCTGGAGAGTATAGATAGGCTTTCATATAAAAGTGGGAATGCCTTCCTCCATACTGTAATAACACTTATTTATGAGGTGAAAAATCATTTATAGACTTCTGGCCAAGATGGAGGCATAGGTGGAAACACTGTTTGTCCTTACACAACAAAAATTAAGGACAACAAAGAGTTAGAAACAAAAACACAACCAGAACAGACAGAAAATTGAACTGTACGGAAGTCTGATACCATGCATCCAGACCAGAAAGAAGGGCGGAGTTGGCGGCCAGTGGAGAGGGATCGCAGCAGGGAAAAGCCGTGGCTGGCAGACCCAGGTGCGCAGGTGGTGCGGGGCTAGCAGACCCAGGGTGAGGGGAGGAAACGAGCAGACCCAGTGAGGCAGCAAGGCCGCTGGCTGACCATGGTCACACACTCGAGGTCACACATTCATGCAGATAAACAAGGCAAAAACGGGCAGCAAGACAGACCCCGCAAACCAAGGGCCCCAATGCAGGGAAATAAAGCCTAAAAGCACCGATTTAAAACACTTGTGGGGGTGGAGGTGCCAGGAGAGACTCAGCCTCACAGGAGAGTTTGTTGGAGAGACCCACAGGGTCCTAGACTGTACACAAGCCCACCTACAGTGGAACCAGCACCAGAAGGGCCCAATTTGCCTTTTGGAAGCAGCAGAAGGGACTGAAATACGAGCAGAACAAGCACCATTGTTCACTCTCTACCCCACCCCCACAGATAGCATCACAACCCGATGATTAGGTTGCCCCACCCTGGTGAACACCTAAGGCTCTGCCCCTCATATGTAACAGGTGCGACCAGACCAGAAAATTATGCCACAAATGGAAGAACAAATCAAAGCCCCAGTGTCAATACTTTTAAGTGACCAAGAGATAGCCGACCTATCAGATGCACAGTTTGAAGCACTGGTAATCAGGAAGCTCACAGAACTGGTTGATTTTGTTCACAAATTAGATGAAAAAGTGAAGGCTATGCTAAGTGAAATGAAGGGAAATGCACAGGGAACCAATAGTCACGAAAAGAAAACTGGGACTCAAATCAATGGAATAGACCCAGAAGAAAGAAACAACCAAACAGAAAAAGAATGAAGAAACAAGAACTCAAAAAAATGAGGAGAGGTTTAGGAACCTCCAGGACATCTTTAAACGTTCCAACATCTGAATTATAGGGATACCAGAAGGGGAAGAGGAAGAGCAACAAGTGGAAAACTTGTTTGAACAAACAATAAAGGAGAACTTCCCCAATCTGGCAAAGGAAATAGACTTCCAGGAAGTCCAGGAAGCTCAGAGAGCCCCAAAGAAGGTGGACCCAAGGAGGAACCCACCAAGGCACATCATAATTACATTAGCCAAGATTAAGATGAAGGACAGAATTCTAGAAGCAACAAGAGATAAGGGGACAATCACCTACAAAGGAGTTCCCATCAGACTGTCAGCTGATTTCTCAAAAGAGACCTTGCAGGCAAGAAGGGGCTGGAAAGAAGCATTCCTGGAAAGGTAAGGACCTACATCCAAGACTGCTCTATCCAGCAAAGCTTTCATTTAGAATGGAAGGACAGATAAAGCACTTCTCAGATAAGGTCAAGTTCAAGGAGTTCATCATCACCAAGCCCTTACTATATGAAATGTTAAAGGGACTTATCTAAGAAAAAGAAGATAAAAAATATGAACAGTGAAAGGACAGCAAACTCAGTTATTAACATCCACACCTAAAACAAAAGCAGACT